>JAEIIF010056947.1:0-14388 GCA_018874455.1 Drosophila trapezifrons | reverse complement strand
GTCGTCTTGCTTGCACTTACGTAAAATCCTATGGTTGCTGTCAAGCTTCTAATGAAAACGACAAATTTATGAAGGTTTTAATACAGTGTCATGATACCATAAGTAATTTATTATTCCTGAAATTTTATTTTTACTCTTTCTGAGCATTTCCCAGTGCACCTTAGTTGCCATCGCCTGAAACCGTAATGACAATGTTGCTTTCATTTCGTGTTCCTGTTGCCTGCTAATTGAATTTAATGTAGTTTAATTGAGACGAACGTGATTGTAACTAAAAGCGCTTTATGCTTAATTTACCGGCACGATGGCAGGTCCTAGAATACAGTTACCTACTACCCAACGCTTCCATCCTGCCCATCTTGCCGCCTCCATTGGCAAGGAGGAGTGCTGATGCCTCTTAATAGTTCAAATTCAAATTAATTGCTCCAAGTTAAAGGCATTTGCCAGCGAGCTTCGGTTCGGTTCGAGGGAAAATGGGGGGAAATGGCATTTAAATATTTAACATTTTCCTGCCAGCTGTCGGCAGCCTTTCCGACAAGTTTATCCACCGTAGCCGCATCGCTATGAATAATGCATAGTGGCGATTGTGTCACACGCTGCGTATGAGTAATGACTGGAACTGCTGGCCAAAGCAAAAGTCGCACAGGGAACGAACAATCGATGCGTCCTCAAGTCCTCAAGGACGTTTGCCAATATTAAAATCTGCTCGAGCGCAGCGCAGCGCGAAATTCAAATGCATCTGGCGCATCCCATTCGAAATCGGTGATGGCTGGCCGGGAATGGGAAGAAAAAAAGGCTTTGGGAAAAATATATAGAAGACTCCGAAATGAAGCCCGACAGATGCCAGAATTAGCGCGAGAAGTTCGCTCATTTTTATTTTCTGTTTCATTTTCCATCCACCAAAGCTGTCAGAAAGCAGCAGCAGCACAGGATCAGGCAGAGGGAGCAGGCGAAGGAGCGGCAGCAGGAGCCAGAGCTGGAGCCATAGAAACAGCTGTCATCTTAGAGAGAGAATGGCTAAAAACTGTCAGGCTGCATAATAAATTGAATTTCCTGTAGCTGGTCATTTGCCACCATGAAATTTGAGCGGGGCTGGCGGAACAGAATGAAATGGGCGTGGCATAAACATGCACTTGAAACGAAAATACGGCTACGAAGCCGAGCCAGGACTAACCGGACCATCCGGACTCCGGGACTCTCAGACTCTCGGACTCCCGGACTCCGGCCAACACGTACGGATACGTTCGCTTCAACATGAAGGCGCCTTCAGCGGCGAAATGCCACCAGAGGCAAATGAAATTACCGAGTTGCCACCCCGACGACGCCAGGCGAGAGCTCAAAAATCCAAATATCATATTTACAACTTGCAACTACAAGCCCCCAGAGTGTTTTCCAGTTGGTAAAATAGAGAAAAACACAGCGACCGGGTGAAGGATATTAAAGGATGCGACAAACGGCTAACTGACATTTCAATTCTCCTCTTTTTTTTATTGCACTGCCCAAGCCGAAGTAATGGGATCAGGTCTCTGAAACCATCAAAGGAGGATTTTAATGTTTTAATTTAAAACTCATTAAATACATGGAGGAAAGCGGAAAATTAAAATAACAAATTAAACTAAATATATATACAACAGGATTTATGGTAAAATGTTGTAGTTTTTTACATTTCTTCGACTTACCTCGATCGGTGATCGGCTTAATCAGATTGTTGACTTTATTGTGCCAGACACACATATCGTTTTTGTCAGAAGACAGAAGACTGCAGCGGGTAGTTATTGCAATCTGTTTCGCTCTTACCAAAGGAGCTCATCAGATAACTTAGATGCCGATCAAACGTCAACATTAAATGCGGCGTTATATACCAGTGTGTCACAGAATCCAGACTTGTGAATTGCTGTGTGCATTCTGCTCATTTAATAGTGCTTTACTTTTTATAGAAGCCCATTAAAGCCCCTTTAAAATCGTCACTATCTGAACAACTTAAATTAAAAACCCCTGCGGTTGCAGAAACGCAAAAAAAGGACACAATCAAGCGGAGAATATAATGACGAAACTTTTAATGACTAATTAAGGGACATTTACTCTGACTTCTTGCAACCAACACACACACACACCGAAAACTGCCCGAAGCGCCAATGGTGGAACGATTAAATGTCCCAAGTTGGCATTTTGTGAAACCGCTACAACAAACCACTATAAAAATATACAAATTACTGTTGCTGAAGATTTCGCAATGCTTTCTATTTATCAAATGAAAATTTAAATAGCCACCGACATCGATGTTTAACGAAGCAAACTCAATGACAGGCAGCTCTTTAGTGGAAAACATTGAACCGCAACCCGCACAGCCGCTCAATAAATATTTAATTATCAAGGAAAAATAAAGGGAAAAATAGAAAATCACTATTTGTCATTAACGGCAGCGTGCGCCCAGGCCCCTTCGAAAATTATGCCTACGTTGACAGAGAAATAATGAACGGGACCAAATTCGTGTACTTATGCATGCTTTTATAACTACATTTTCGTAAACCGTAACGTACTTAAATGTTGAAAATTGAAATTTTAATGCAAAAGGGGACAGGACTGGGACTGGAAGTGGGACTGGGACTCTCTGCTGCTCTCGGCGTTTTAATGGGCGTGGGAGCGTGGTGGCAATGGCAATGCCATATCCGAAACTATTTGCGGCCATGCTCTGCGGTCAGATTGTGGCTAACCATGTTACGCCTGCTCCCGGTTGCCAGATGCCAGGGAATATGGCCCAAATGCTTACACACAAAAACAAAAGTTGGAGTTACTAATAGAATGGGGTCTGGTTGAAATTTTAATATCATATTTTGGCCATGGATCCTAATAAGACAAGACTGAAAAAATAGGGTATAGTGAGCTCTCAAAGAGTTTAGAATTTATTACTAGAAATCAAATATAACCTTACAGATAGAGATGAAAATTTAGATATTAACTTTTAAATGCTTCGTATTCATTATATTTAATTAGTTTAGTTATGAAGTTAACATAATTAAGTTAACTTATAAACATAAAACAAGAAAGAATGTTAAAACAGCGAGCACATACGTTTAGCTTAACTTAACCTAAGACTCTAGTATAACTATTTAATTTTGTTAAATTAAAATTAAACTTTATATGGTATAGGGGATGCTATAAAAATCACAAGAGCTTTGAAATCCCTTAAGAACGGTGTCTAAAAGTATGCAATAAAAAGTGTGAGGTACCAAATTCTGTGTAACCGACTTAACATTTTTTAGTATAGTTTTCTAGCTCTTTAAAGACCATTATAATAATGTTTTATACTTAATAGTACGATCATATTTTTAGAGATCCATTTTTTTTCTCTGTAGAGTGACGTGCCCCTGTCTGGGGAAGGGGGGTTAACGCATAAGTTTGCGGTCGCATTGCCGCGCTCGCCTTTCGTTTCATTTTGCATAAGTTCTAAAGTACACATCATATATAATTAAAATCGTAAAACGGTCAATTTTCCCTCAACGTTGGAGGACGTCGACAAGGATCCTCTCTCCGGCCATCCGACACACACACACACATTCCCATCCCCGCCATCCGTTGGATACCCAACCCATCCTCCGGCCCGCCATCTGTGTAATGGGTTTAGCATTTTTGGGCTTTCGTGTACAAATTGAAACTTTATGTTTGTTTGCCAACGAGCAGCTAGCAGCGGGCAAAGCCAAGCCGTGTGCTGTGAGGCGTTCTATTAAATTAGTTTACTGGATTTTCGGCTGCGGCCGGCCGGCAAGAGGTTACATTTAAAATTTAAGCGCTTTACCATTGATGCAAATGGGGGGTTGTACACATAAATACCCAGGGGGTAGAGGAGGTCGGTCATTAAAAATTTAAATAGAATTTCGTTTTCATTTTCAGCACTTCTTGTTTATTTTAGAATCAATAAAATGTTAAGTTTTATTCTATATTTACACATTTTAATGTTTGTGTATTTTATAGGTAAATCTAAACTCATTTTACAAACGTTATCCTTTTATTTTCAATAATTTAATTTTTTCATACATTCCTTTAAAAGTTTATTCTTCGGTTCAGCTAGAGAAAATATAAATAACCTTTTTGAAGACTACACGTCATTTTATTCATTTAATTTTCGAAAAACACTTCTCTTTCCAACCGTTTAAACAAAATTAAATTTCTTGGAAACTTTTTACACATCCCTCCGTCCGCACCTTGCATTCAAAAGTTTCCATCAATCTCGCACACTTTTCGCCATGCAAACATTGCCAACGTCTGCCCCGGCGTAACCACATTTGGTATAATTAAATTTTATGGCCATTAAATTTGGCAATTTTCATAAGGAATATATGGGGCCCCCGGCCATTTTGAGGGCCATAAACCATTGGCCATTGGCTTACATATACACTCCAATAATAATACTCGGAAAAAACGAACTGCGATATATTATTAGGCGGAGGCCGTGACTGATGTAAATTTATGCCTAGACCCGGTCTAATTTTTAGCCGCGCATTTACAATGTTATCCAAGCCAACCCCCCTTTCCCTTTATGGCCAACACTTAAAAATGGGCAGGCACCAAAATCTGTAAAGCGGGATAAAAACATAGCGAAAGAAAAACACACACTCACAATTCATTTTCAAAATGAATTTGTTCCGCTGTAACGGCCATAAATGCATTTAAATTTATTGGAAGGCACCAGCACCACCAACAAGGAGAGAAACCAAAAAAATATTGAAAAAGAGAACTCTCGCACATTGAATGACAATAAATTATCAATTTTATTTTGACAGCGCGAAAAATCCCGCAACGAAAAACGAAAGACGAGCCAGCGCACAAAATGTCAAACGAAATTGAGCAAAATATATATATAAAACATATATGTAGGATGTGTTCGTCATACATGTACTATGCGTGTGTAATATATGCAGGCGAGAGAATTTGCGACAGGAAGTTACAGTTCAATGGTTTGTTCCAGCGGCCGATTTCAAATTGCCAGGACATCTACATATACGTGTAACCCAAAAAAGGATTGCTAATTTATAGATTGATTCAGCTCTTCGCGGTTTGAAAACAAATTATGATTGAGGTCAAGAATGCATTACTTATTTTTGATAATATTCAATGGAAAATAAATAATAAAAGAGTTAAAAGTTAAGTCTCATGTCTTCCTCACTCTCTTTTCCACGCTTTGCCTGCAATGTACAAGCTAAGCAGCCACAACAACTTGTTTTCTCTCCAACCGATTGAGAGGAATCACAAAATATATTTTAAAAATGGGTTCTATTTAGAAAGAAACGCTCTCTTAAGATTTTTTCTGTTTATTCTCGGGAGTGGAACTAAAGGAAAATATGTTTTAAGTCTAATTTACAAGGCTAGAATATATATCATAATTAAGAATAACTTTAATATTACCGAAGACTTGCTTAAGTTTAATCTCTGTTGTTATATATTAATTTAATTTATTAATTTATCTGATTTACTTCGTTATTTTTCAATAAACAAATTCCTAGTTGAAACATATTACTTCCTTTTTTAAAACGAGCAAAGGCAATAATGTCTTCATTTCGTACTTCATTCCAGATATCCCATTGCCTATGGACCACACAGAGGAGGTGGCCTTCTACTGTCCGGGAGAGGGTCTGTTTGCGGACGACTACGATTGCCGGATTTATTACCGCTGTGAGCGGCGGTCGGGCCAATATATTCAACCCTACCTGCTGGCCTGTCCCGAGGACGCGGTCTTCTCGCGCTCACTGAGAATGTGCCTGCCACCAGCGATGGCGGGACGGGATGAGTGCGTGGACCAGATGAACGAGGTGGACGGAAACGCAGAACGGTGGGAGCAGGATGACTACGGACAGGATGAGCATAATGCGATGCTTAACCTGGCCGTCACACCTGCGGCCAATGAGCTGCGCATGTATGCGTCGAACCACCGGTTGCCCACGAATTATGGCCTGGCAGGACTCAGCGGTGTCTCTGTCATATCCTTCTCCAGCTCGTCCTCCCTGCGAGCTGTTGGCTCGGCGGAGGAGGCAGACGGGGTGGTATGCCGAGATGATGGCTTCCAGAGTGATCCCAGCGACTGCACCGTGTTCTATCGCTGCATCTCGAACGGACGCGGCTATAACAAAATCGGCTTCCGGTGCTCGGATGGCACCGCGTGGGACGAGTCCCTGCAATCCTGCAACCACATGTTTGATGTGCGTGCCAACGGCGGTTGCCGCAATCAGGCGGCGCCACAGAACGATGGTTACGCCGGCCAAACGTCAACACAGTCCTCGCAGTCCAGCCACCAGAACTCCACCTCCAGCAGCCAACAGAGCTCCTCAACTAGTTCTTCGAACTCCTCCCAAAGCTCCAGTTCTACGTCCAGTTCCAGCTCAAGCCAGGAGTCCTCTACTTCCAGCAGCAGTCAGCAGTCGAGCTCCACGTCTAGCAACAATCAGGAGTCCAGCTCGGGCTCAAGCAACAATCAGGAGTCCAGCTCGGGTTCTAGCAACAATCAGGAGTCTAGCTCGGGCTCTAGCAACAATCAGGAGTCCAGCACGGGATCCGCTAGTAACCAGGAATCCAGCACTAGCGCCAACAGCAACCAAAGCTCTCAAAACTCGGGCAGCAACCAAAGCTCTGGTAGCAATCAGTCCTCTAGCAATCAACAGAACCAAAGCTCTGGCAGTAACCAATCCTCGAACAATAGTCAAAGTTCGGGCAGCAACCAGTCCTCTAATCAAAACTCAACCAGCAGTGGTTCCAGCAACAAACCCACCACGGCCACCGAATGCGAGGATGAAAACACATATATACCCGACAAAGAAGACTGCGCGAAGTTTTACAGATGTCGCCTGGACAAGGATGGGAAATTAGAGCAAGTGCCTTTCACCTGTGGACCCGGCACTGTTTGGAACCAGGAAGACAAGGTGTGCGATCTGCCAACGGAGGACCAAAAGAAGAAATGCAATATACAATCGGGATCGTCCAGTGGCAGTAACAGTTCCGGGCAACAATCCAGTAACTCCTCCAGCAGCAACAATCAATCCTCTAGCAATCAAGGATCGTCTAGTAATCAAGGCTCATCTAGCAATCAAGGCTCATCTAGCAATCAAGGATCGTCCAGCAATCAAGGCTCTTCTAGCAATCAAGGATCGTCCAGCGATCAAGGCTCTTCTAGCAATCAAGGCTCATCCAGCAATCAAGGTTCTTCCAGCAATCAAGGCTCATCTAGCAATCAAGGATCGTCCAGCAATCAAGGCTCATCCAGCAATCAAGGCTCATCTAGCAATCAAGGTTCCTCCAGTAATCAAGGCTCTTCTAGCAATCAAGGCTCATCCAGCAATCAAGGCTCTTCTAGCAATCAAGGCTCATCCAGCAATCAAGGCTCCTCCAGCAATCAAGGCTCATCTAGCAATCAAGGATCCTCCAGCAATCAAGGCTCATCCAGCAACCAATCATCCACTCAAGGCTCGTCCTCATCGTCCAACAACGAATCGTCAACCAGCAGTTCCAGCACTCAATCAACAACTGCCAAGCCATCCAATCCCGATGGTGAATGTCAGGATACGGAAACTTATTTGGCAGATAAAAAAGACTGTGCTCGATTCTATCGTTGTGTAGAGAACGGTAATGGGGGTTTCACTAGGGTTCCCTTTGATTGCTCACCGGGAACCGTCTGGGATCCTGATACAAAGGGTTGCAACCATCCAACGGATGTGCAGAAAGAGCAGTGCAAGGCAATGGCTAGTGGTACTGGCAGTTCTTCCAACCAAGGATCTTCATCCAACCAAGGATCTTCTTCCAACCAGGGATCATCATCGAATCAAGGATCTTCGTCCAACCAGGGATCATCATCGAATCAAGGTTCTTCTTCCAATCAAGGATCGTCCTCCAACCAGGGATCTTCCTCCAACCAAGGATCTTCCTCCAACCAGGGATCTTCATCCAACCAGGGTTCCTCTTCCAACCAAGGATCTTCTTCCAATCAAGGATCTTCTTCAAACCAGGGATCTTCTTCCAACCAGGGATCATCATCAAATCAGGGCTCGTCTTCCAGCCAAGGATCGTCTTCCAACCAGGGATCGTCATCGAATCAGGGCTCGTCTTCCAATCAAGGATCTTCGTCAAACCAAGGATCTTCCTCCAATCAGAGCTCATCATCATCCTCCCAGCAATCGTCTTCTTCCAACCAGACTTCCTCCTCAACCACCGAGGGATCTTTATCCACTACCACCACACAGAAACCTTTCAGGCCTGCTGAGAAATGCGAGAGTGAGGAAACGTTCCTGGCCGACAACGAAAACTGTTCCAAATTCTATCGCTGCGTTGACAACGGCAAGGGCGGATTCACAAAGGTCTCGTTCGCCTGCCCTCCCAACACTATTTGGGATCCCGAGGCTAACAGCTGCAACCATCCGGATCAGATTCAGACCAAGCCGCTCAAGTGTAAGAAAGTGATCAATCAGGGAGGTTCTTCATCGAGCACCAGCAACTCCTCTTCGAGTGGTTCATCCTCCAACCAAGGCTCCTCCTCCAACAGCGGATCATCTTCCAATAGCGGATCCTCCTCTAGTACTGGTTCAACGTCTTCCAACAGTGGTTCTTCCTCGAGCAGTGGCTCGTCGAACCAAGGCTCCTCCTCTAATAGCGGATCCTCGTCTAACAGTGGCTCATCCTCAAACAATGGTTCTTCAAACAGTGGATCCTCCTCAGGCAGTGGCTCGTCCAATCAAGGCTCCTCGTCAAACAGTGGTTCCTCCTCCAGCGGCAACTCGTCCGGAAGTGGATCAACGTCTTCATCATCATCTACATCCTCCTCCAGCAGCAACAATAACCAGGGTTCATCCTCATCGTCGTCAAGTTCATCTTCCTCCAGCAGCAGCTCAAATCAGGGAGCATCGAAACCGAATCCCTCGGAGAGCTGCACCTTCAACGGCCAATTTATTGGAGATCGAACGGAGTGTGCCAAGTTCTATCGCTGTGTGGATAACGACAGAGGTGGCTTCAATATGGTGCCCTTCACTTGCGGCCCCGGCACAGTTTGGGATGCTCAAACTCAGGCCTGTAACCACGCTTGGGCTGTGAAGGAATGCGGCGGTAAGGCTCCGCCTACAACTCCTGCTACGCCCACATCATCGAGTACTACGACTCGGAGACCCTCGGGACCTTCTTCTACATCCAGGCCCTCGGGACCTTCTTCCACATCCAGGCCCTCGGGACCTTCTTCCACATCCAGGCCCTCGGGACCTACATCCACTTCCAGGCCCTCGGGTCCATCTTCTACCTCGCGTCCTACATCCTCCCCAACTGCCACTTCCGCTCCATCCTCAACTACCCAAGGACCGACCTCCCCAGTAACTCAATCACCCAACACTAATGGTCAGTGCAACTCCGAAGGCTTTATGGCCGATCCCAACAACTGTTCGAAGTTCTATCGGTGTGTTAGAACCGCCAAGGGTGGCTTTAACGCCGTTCCCTTCCAATGTGGCGATGGAACCGTTTGGGATCAGGATCTGCAGACTTGCAATCACAACTTCAACAACTGTAACACCGGCCCAACCACTCAAAAGCCGCCGTGTGAGCCGAACCAAAACAATGGAACGTCAACTACTGAAAGTACAACAACGCAACGACCAACTTCAACGACAACTTCCACTACAAGACGTCCGCCTACGACCACTACAGAATTACCACCCACAACCTCTACGGATTTACCTCCCACTACCACGACTGGATTACCACCCACTACCACGACTGGATTACCACCCACTACCTCGACTGGATTACCACCCACCACGTCCACAGAGATCCCACCCAGTACCACAACCTCTCCAAGTACAACAACGACAAGCTCGGAAGGGGAAACCACTACAATGACTACAAGTCCGGATACCACGACCCAGCCACCAACCTCGACTTCTACCACAATGAAACCACTACCAGCAGGCACAGAATGCACAGGAGAGGGTTACATGGCCGATCCTGAGGATTGTAGGAAATACTACCGATGCATTAATGCCGGAGCCTCTTACAGAAAGTACAACTTTACGTGTCCCAAGGGCACAGGATGGAATGAAGATGTCCAGACTTGTGACTACATGGAGAACATTCCACGATGCTCAAAGTTACCCCCTACGACCACAAACGAACCAATGACGACCACACCAAGTGAGGATCCCAAGGAACCAGGAAGCACTACCCCACAGCCCACAACGACGGAGGAACCCACAACTGTTACAAAGCCCAATATGAAGCCCACTACTGAAGAACCCAACACAAAGCCAACTACCACAGAAGAACCAACAACAGTTACAAAGCCCAATGCGAAACCAACCACCACAGAAGGACCCACTACGACAAATAGTCCCGGGTATCCACCGACAACGACCTCTAAGCCCGTCGAAACTACAACCACAAGTCCAGGATATAATCCGACGACAACTGATCAGCCTTCCACCGAACCTATAACGACGACCATCCAACCTACTACATCCCCTTCCGCTGAGACGACAACACTTGAACCCATGACAACCACCTCGCAGCCTGAACCACAGCCCAACTATAACTGCACCGCCGAGGGCTTCTTCCCCGATCCCGAGGACTGTATGCGCTACTACCGTTGCGTGGATGCAGCCAAGAATGGAAAGTACCAGGTATATGCGTTCAAGTGCGGAAAGGGAACGGTTTGGGACACATCCACCGAAACCTGCAATCACGCTGATCAGGTGTCAGGCAACTGCTCCTCTGGACAGACGACTTCTCCGGGAACCACCTTGGAACCAGAGACGACAACCAGTTCTGGAACCCCTGAGACAACTACTTCGTCAGCTCCCGTAACCACTACGACAAGAGCGCCTGTAACCACTACGACAGGAGCACCTGTAACTACTACGACAGAAGCGCCTGTAACCACTACGACAGGAGCACCTGTAACCACTACGACAGGAGCACCGGAAACAACCACTACACTGGACACAACCACTACAGGATCACCGGAAACAACCACTTCGGAAGCGCCGGAAACCACTACCCCATCGGCTAAGCCAGAGACAACAACTTCCACTGGTGGCGATACGACCACAAACCAACCATCGACTGAAATCCCAACGACGTCCACGGAGACTCCCACTCCCGGGACCAACACCTCTGCTCCTTGCCCACCAACCAATCCTGGACAAAATCTGTATGTTTGCCCCACCGGATTCCGCCAGCATCCGGAGAAGTGCGGCATGTTCTACCAGTGCAGCGAGAGTGTGGATAGCAACGATCTGAACATCGTGGTGTTCCAGTGTCCCAATGGAACCGTTTACCAGGACAAGTCTTGCAGTTGTGGCAAGCCCCAGCCGGGTGACAAATGCAGCAAGGAAACGAAGAGGAC
The DNA here is from genome assembly GCA_018874455.1 of Drosophila trapezifrons. Classification (NCBI taxonomy): domain Eukaryota; kingdom Metazoa; phylum Arthropoda; class Insecta; order Diptera; family Drosophilidae; genus Drosophila; species Drosophila trapezifrons. The sequence continues at coordinate 3,029 of JAEIIF010056947.1, read as the reverse complement.
CAGCGTCTTCTTCCAGCCGGAAACGAAGCTTCAGAATGTGGTAAGATTAAGAAAAGAAATAAAATGAACTATCTACTGTACAAATGACCCTCCAATAGGTACAAATCACTTCAACCGCTCCCCTCTGTCCGGATGAGGGTCACTTCGCCTTGAATGACGACGAATGCGGCCAGCTATTTGTCAAGTGCGGATACTCGGAGCAGACGGGACGCATCGAGGGCCAGATCCATCGCTGCCCTCAGGGCTACGCCTACTGGAACGTGAGCCGGGGCTGCCAGCCAGCCAGGAAACTGAACTGCACCAGCACCTCCACCTACAATGTGGGCGGTAATGTGCCCTTGGAGTGGATCAACATTGATCACAGACGCCGCCGTAACCTGCGCATTTAATTAGAATTAGTTTAGAATCGCTTAGTCGCTCGCCATTGTTTGTTTGCTTCGCCAGCACTTAATTAGTTGACACTGATCGAAGTTATTAGCTGGCGCAGCAAACGATCGAACAGAACAAATATAGCTTAGGACGTAGGGAAATTACAGTAGTTTAAGGCCCAGTTTTAACCCTCCAACACCAATAGTCTTAAAAAAGAAAAAATGGATCTGAAAAGTCATTCCTACCACATCTTCAAGTTTGAGTTTAATTTTATATTCTGAATCCGATTTAATAATGAAAAAAATGTTCTTTAAGGGAGATTTTATTAATATTTTATAAGATTCAAATCTTTAAAAGACGAAATTACTTAAATTCCCTAGCAGAAAACTAAGAAAAAGTATACATTATAAAGGAATGCTTGAGTAATTAAAAATATTTAATAACTTTTAGGATTTACAAGGTTTCTTATTAATTTTGGTACATTAAGATAGTCTTGGAGGGTTAAATAGCTTCTTGGTGTCGGACTGCAGGACAAGGTGCTGCACTTTACGGATTAAGAAAAGGAAACAATATGGTTCTTTGAGTAGTCTTCCTATTGTGGAAACACAGGCACAGCCTTCACTACACACACGTAAATGTTGTAGCTTTTATATGCAGTAATTGTATTTATGTTTAGAGTTTAAACATACGTTCTGAACGCCATATACATAATATATATATATCTTAGACTATGCTTAAAGTTTATAATAATAAATTGAAACATATACAGAAATCGACGACTTTTTCTACTTCTGGAAAGTAGGTTTCCTGACTATTTTTTGAGTAGTTCTTGTTGATTGTTCTTCAGTTTTCAGGATGTAGTTGTAAGGATACTTTTTCGATCGAAAAGTAATCGGCGGAATACAGATTCTTTCTAATAAGACTATTTCCATAAATCGGCCTTAGTTCGTAGCGTTTCTCATTCATTTTTTTACAAGGAGTAGTTAGTGTGTAATGCCCATCTTTTCCAGGAATAGTGTTAGTTTTTATCCGGAGAGTAAGTATATTAGATCCGCTGACTGCTGGGCCTACTTCTTCTTTTTGGCCTGCGGAGGCGCCGCCGGATTGTCGCCCTTGTAGAACTCCTTTAGCAAGGCCATCGCCTCCTCCGCTCTCACGCCGCCGGTGATGTCAATCCTCTGGCCCACCACGGCGGCCACGTCCACAACGGTCTTGCCGCCAAACCGATCGTTCTCACAACCAAAGATGATTTCCTTAACGCCGAGAGTGTGCAGGGCGGCGGAGCACATGATGCAGGGCTCCACGGTGACCACCACGGTGATCTCGCTGAACATCTGTCGGGCCGGCAGACGCTTCTCGCGACAGTAGGCCAGGGTGGCGTCGATGCATATGAACTCGGCGTGGCGGGTGGCGTTCCGGTGGACGTTCACCTCGTTGCCGCCACGTGCGATGACCTTGTCCCCGAGCACGAACACACAGCCCACCGGCACCTCGCCGGCGTCACGTGCCCGCCGCGCCTCTACAAACGCTTCCTCCATAAAGTCGGCCATTTGGCATGGAAAGGAATTCGATCAGCTGGGTGAATAAAACAAAAAAACAAAACAATAGTGAAGTAGCGCTGCCAACTCGCTTTTAATATACAATACCGAAAAAATAGGAAAAGATCGCGGTATTTTTCGATATTTCGGAGCTGGGCACACTTATTCATTTTTTAAATCGATAAGTCGATAAAAGTGACGTAATTTTTGCTCTAAAATCGATTAATCGATAAAAGTGACGTAATTTTTGCTCTAAAATCGATAATTCGAAAAATTGATTTAAAAATGAATAAGTGTGCCCAGCTCCGAAAAATCTAAAAATACCGCAAAAATATTAAAAGATCGCGGTATTTTTCAATTTTTCGGAGCTGGGCACACTTATTCATTTTTAAAAAAATCGATGTCGATAGAAATTACGTATCTAAAATCGATAGGTCGATAAATTGATTTAAAAATGAATAAGTGTGCCCAGCTTCGAAAAATTGAAAAATACCGCGATATCTTCATATTTTTTCGGTATTTTTGGGAAGAATTTCATTATCGAAAATCTAAAATTCTGTTAGGCACTTTCCAACACTGGCTCTGCGCGCGCAGAAAAACTCTGGCAACTCTCGAAAATGGCGCCAAGGGTTGCGAAAAAGTTAAATATTTAAATCGATTTATATATTTTTTTCGGAAAGCGAGAAATATATTTTTAAATTTGCTTTATAATAAAAAGTTTGATTTAAGAAAATAAATATAAAAAGTGGTTATTTTTCCAAAACACGTAGCAAAATTAATAACTTCTGAACTGTTTGATGATTTTTTCTGCTAGGTCTTAAATTTTTTTAGACATTACAGTTTTTTAAGTTAGCCTACGAATTAAGGCGTCATATTTCCACTAATTCGCCGGCTCGAGGTAAGGGTGTATTTTAAGTCCGTGTTTATATATGTATGTAAATAAAAAAAAAAACGATCCGGGTTTTTGTTTTTGTTGTAAAATATGAATATACATATATAAGCAAAAGTCACATGGAGGCGCATGCATTCCCAGTCGGACTTTGTAGAACGTGTTGTGATAGAGAACGGTTCTTTATGCTGCCGAATCTAGCCAAAAAATTTCAGAACTATTATATAATGCAT
>JAEIIF010056946.1:0-15688 GCA_018874455.1 Drosophila trapezifrons | reverse complement strand
GGGCTTAATCAATCCAAATATGCTTGATTTTTTCAAGTGAGAATTTTTTCTGTGTATACATAGCTAAAGGATATTCAAGTAGCACCTTTTAAATCTTGAAAATGTTATCTGAAATCTACAGTCGTGTTGACTTTATATTTTATAAATTGACTTGCAGTTGGTGCAATGGTTCACCATCGTCCACAAAAATTTGCTAGAGATGATACTCCATCGATCGATGCTATTGCGGAGTTTTTAAATTCGCACACAACCATCCACGACTTTGCCCTCTTCCAATGTACATCCGTATTTTTAAAAACTAATTACATCCAAGACGCAGTGCGAAAATTCGAGTCACACGACTGTGTTTTTGCTGCAAAAAGGTAAGAGACACTCGTTATATTATTAGTGTTTTAATCTAAATGAAATCAAATTATCTTAATCGTAGATCACATTACCTACGATGGAAATTGGTTGACGGTTTTCTGGTACCAGCTGAATTTAATTTAAATTCTAGACCAAGAAGACAGGACTGGCAGGGAGATATAGTGGAAACGGGAATGTTTTATTTTTCAAGAAGGCGGTTGGTGGATATTGGTCTGCTACAAAATAACAGGTAAAGATTGCTATTATAATTGAAATGTTCAGAGAATCTACAATGCAATAACGTAATTTTTATAATTGATTTTTAGAATAATGCTATCTTGCATTTTCAGGTGCTCCATTGTGGAAATTGATGCCAATGATGGCCTGGAGATTGATTCAAGCCACGACCTCACAATGGCCAAATATATTTTAAGTAGCAGAACGAAGATTGATTTATAAAGATGTATACAATAATTCAGAGTTAAATAGTTAGCATTAATTAATTAACTGAAGTTCAAAGCTAACTGTGAGGTTCGTGGTTTTCTTTTTATCTGTGTGAATAAGGGCGATCGAAACTTGAACCCATGACTATCGATTTTGTTAATTCAGTTGCGAATTTCCTCATAAAATGTAAAGAGTTAAGTTTGCTCTGTTTAGACTAGAAATCACTTTATTGCTCCGGATATTATTTATCTTGGTGTAGAGCGACTGATTCGTTTGAGCCGTGGCATCATGGTAGCTGCTGTGGGTCTCAGGATCAGGCAGGTTCGTCCAAACCGAGCTACATACAACGAAGTGCTATTGGAATCGCTCTTGGTATTCACTGCACCTCCATGAGATCGAGGTCCTTCCTTAGACGTTATGTTTATTTCTGTTAGCTGTTGCTGCTCTTGGTCCTCGGCTGTGGCCTTCGGAGACTCCTGTGGTATCTTGGAGAAGACATGCTTCATGGCATCTCGGATGGTTTCTTCTTTTTCGCTGGCTTCCGCCCCCCTTGCTTTATTGTGTAAGTAATGTGGCCGCTGCCTCAAGCTGCAGCTGCCGGAACAGCAATCACACTGGGCCTGAGGCTCCTGTTGCGACAACTGCCCCATCTGTGTCTGCTGCACTTGATACTGCTGCTGCTGCTGCTGGTTGTTGTTGAAGAACCCTGCACAATGGCATTGTGGCCAGTGATGGGCACCCATGTGGCAGTGGGAGCACTGACTGCAGGGGCACATCAGTTGGCATAGGCAGGGGTTTGTTCCAGCATGAAAGCCGCCGCCGACCGCAAAGGATGTGGTGGGCAGGACAGGTGGAAATACGTGCTGGCTCATCTGGTTGCTCAGGGGCATGCCCACGGTGTTGTAGTGGCCGGCGAATCCCAGCGATGGCTGGTGTTGCGGACTCGATGCTGGACAGCAGGATATGCAGCGGCTACAGCAGCAACTGGGATATCCTTCGGGATTCCGCAGGCAGCAGCCTAGATTCTCCGACACTGGCTGGCCCGGGGAGCAGCACTGCCACTGGCAATCATTGGTCGTCCTTGGCTCTTGCCAGACTTGAGAAGGCCTTGGCAGGCAGCAATTGCTGCTGGTGCAGCAGGAACAACACGATGTGTTGCACGGTGCAGCACTCAGGAATTGCTGGCAAGGGATCTCAGAGGTGCCACACCCTGCACCCGTCTGATCCAAGGGCACCAGGTTGAAGGTCATATAAGGCGCTTGGCTGCTGGTTGGCTGGCACTGCTGATCTTGCTGCTGTTGCGTAAGTTGCTCCAATTGGTCTTGGGTACTGAGGTTGTGAACAGTCCCCGCTTCCTTTCGTGTTTCTCCGATAACTTGGGTTTGCTTGGCACTCGAAAATGACAGTTTGTGACGCACTTTGGTCGCCATTGGTTGGGAGAGATTTCGAATTGATTTCGGGACTGCACATCCTAAGAAGGTATAAAGAGTTGGTAATATTTGGTTATATTTCTGAAGTTGAAAGAATCCTCTTTCGAGCCTTACCTTTATTGCTTTCTTTTTGGGAGCACATCCCATCCGCCTGACATCCGGAATGGGAGTTAATCTCCGACAGCGAAGTGTTCTTCTGGGCGTGACTATCTGCAGATTGGCCTACGACAGGATGATCCAGATTCAGCTTGATTCGATTTCGAGTCGAAGCGTCCTCTAGTACCACAAAGGAGGGCCTCTTTTCGAGATCCTTGTTGCAGATCTTTACGAACTTTGGACGAACCCCAGCCTTTTTATTTTCATCCAGGGCTTGAACGCTCAGGTTAGCCTTGTCCAGACTCTTGGCTGCCTGGTCTTCACCAGACTCCTCGCGGAGGTCATCGCTTTCTTTGGAATCCTCCTTTAGCATGGCTATGCTAAAAGGCTTATTTCTGTTCTTTGTCGGCTTGACCTTCAGGGAACAGTTACCAATGCAGATTCTTTTCTGCGACTGTTTGGAGCACTGAGGACTGGAATCTTCATTTTGTGAACTTATTTCGATTTGACCATCCCTGCCCACGGTGATCACAAAACAGCACTTGGGCTCGTTCTCATCAGATTCCTTGGGGGTTTGCCCAGAAGATTTGTCTTCGCCCTGAGACCCCATCATGTGCACTCCGAGTTCTCTAGTCGCCGTGAAGTTGTATGTTTTATCCGGGCAAAGCAAATTTAGATGTAATCTGTTTCAGAGCATGTTCAGAAGTATTTGGTAAACTTAAATCGGAAATTTCAATGCCTTATTGATAATAAAATTGTCCAAAATGACTTCCAAGTTAGCCTTTAACATAGCAATCCAGTTCTGTCCACTCAAAGACGCATTCCCATACAATTAGTTAGCTTATAATTTACAAAATTGTGACAAAAGCCAGTAGCTAAGCGCTGTTTGCCAAATCGAGGAAGGCTACCACCGGGCACTTTCAGTCGTAGTCGGAGTGTTGAAGATGTTCTGCACGGAAAGCTGTGAGCATGGATGCAATGCGACGTCTTCGGGAAAGCTGATCTCTGCAAATGGAGCACCACCTCAGACGCAACAGCAGTCCCAGCAGCAGTTCGGCATGTGCTATGCTCCACAGTCGATGCAGGCGCAGGAACTGGGGGCCAAGTGCGAGGCGGAGCCGCCCAGGGTGGGAATGTGCCTGGTCACCGAGTTACCCGAGGGTCTGAGGTAGGAATTGGGCCTTAACTAGGAACCAAGATTTATCAAAAGGTTCCAAAAGGTTCTTGGTCAAATGTAAGTCTTGGCTATGTGCACCTTTCTCTAGTATTACCCTTTTCAGCATTGACTGCAATGTTCCCCTGCCCGACTCCTTTAATCTGGACGAGTACAGGAAACAGATGGTATGCTCCTGCTGTCCGCCGGTGAATGGCGGTGGCTACATTGAAGGCTACTGCCTGCCACCACCACCAACTGGGAGTCCTAATCCCATCCAGACGCCTGCCTGCCGATTTCAGTGCCAGTGTTGCCCCGTTGAAGCAGGCTCCTCTCCAGGTTTCGACACAGCAGCTCCGGCGTCAGGACCGTGTCCCCTGCCCAGTCTTCCGGCAAGGACTTTAAGGCCGGAGCAGGCGTTGACGGTGACCCAAAAGGCTCCAGGATCAGCCGTACTGCCTCAGATCTTCTGTTTGGCAGCCCCCGTCTTACCCATGGCTGAGACAGAGAGCAGCAGCTATCCGCCAGATCAGCTACCAGGCTACCTTTACAGCGTGATTCCGGCGCAGTCTATGTCGCCGCCCGCCTGGAACGTGCAGGCCGTCAACCTGGTGCCAGTGGGTGTGCCAGTGCCCCAACCGCAGCATCTGCCGCAGCAGCAGCTTGTTGCGAATCCTGCACAGAATTCGCAGCTGCCGACGCAGCAGTTGTTGCGTTACGACCTGCCCTTTCCCCGCCTGCTCGCGGAGCTGCGGCGGGAGCGGGACACGTCCTGTTGCGAGGCCCCGCCTCCACTGCCGCTGGCTTTCCAGCTCTATGCACCCGCTCACACGGTAACCTTCTGCGACCCGCCAGCCACCGTGGTTAGTCCAAGTGTGCCCAAGAGGGACGTTCTGGCTGCGACGCCTTCGCCCGATACAACGTCAGTTCCCACTGCCCCGCAATCGCCCTCGACATCACCGGCGTCGCCTGATCCCGCCGGATTGGCCGGAGCCCGGTCAGAAAGCCCGAAGTGCAGCCGCTCCTGTCTGCGCAACAAGGAACAGTGGGACAGCAGTGGTGCCGCCCAGAGCCACATCCCCTATCCCTCGTCCGCGCAGCATGGAGCCGGAAACGTATGCATGAAATGTGGCAATTGCTGGCACTGTCCGCGATGCAGTTGCTCCAACTGCTTCTGGCATCCCGGCTTGGTGCGTGCCCCGCCAAGGGACAGTAGATAGGGAGATCAACGTCTACAGTTCTATCAAATATTAAAAGAAAATTTAGAACCGAAGAGTCTTGAATCGATTATTGTTTAATACTTCAAAGTAGAGCTGGAAAAGTATCGAAGTTTTCGATGTTTTAGTATGGAAACATCGACTTTACATCGATTAACATCGATGTTTTTCCAGCTCTACTTCAAAGGAAGTATATTACATTAACATTTTAAAGTAATTGTTTTCCATTAATAAGGACAGGACAGGACATATTTATATTTAGCAATCTTCAGTGCGATTTTCATTGAAATTAACTTATTTCTTTAAACATATAAAATTCTCCCGGTTACTTACAACTTTATGGGGTCTGTTGTCCCGTGGAGAAACCATCCAGTTTTTTTATTATCTCTAGGAAAAATTATTTTAAACAAAATTAAGTCAAGTTGTTATGGCTTATAAACCAGGCCAAGATTTTAGCCAGAGAACTTGTCCGCCCATTTCATTAAAAGCAGTTAGTTACTACTTTATTATATTTATTTATATATGATAAATATTTATATATCTATAACCCTTCACAATATATCTTTTGTTTAAAAACAATTAAATTAACATTTTTAAGTCGTCACTTTGCAGTTTCTTTACTCTTTAATACCTCCGACTAACTCGCAACTGAACACTTTAGACCAGTGTTGTCCACGCGCTAGATTCGCGGGTCTGCTAGATTCTCTGCCGACGCTTTGCCGGCACTCGGACAGAATACGCACAATGTTTACATACAACTTGTAAGGTTTAAGCCTTTTAGCGTTAAATAGTTTTTTTGCAGTCATAGCCATTTCTTACGCAATATTAAAAAAAGTTAGCTATTTTTTCTCATATATCTAGCCCTTTGTTCACACACACTAATGCCATTCTAACATGTCAATGTATTTCTGGACATCACTGCTTTAGAGTCTAAAGTTTAGACAGTTCAAAGGTTGTTTTCCACATAACTATCTTTCGGCATGATTATTCATATAGTTCGCGACATAATTGGCCAAGGCAGTCCTTTTCTCCAGGCGATTGCTTCTCTGGTCATGGCTGCTTTCCGCTTTGGAACTGATTTGGGGCTTCCTCGGAAACGACAGGAATCCGGCTTGGGTCGGCGCACTTGGTGGCGACAGAGCTCTGACCTGGGCAGCATATGGTTCCGAGCGTTGGTCAGTGGTGAAGCGGCGATGTCGAATTTTTCTGGATGACAAACTGGCCTCGCTTTGGGTCCTGCTGCTGGTCGGGCAGTACGGCGGTGGCGGCAGCAGGAGTCGGCGTTGCAGTTCGGGGGCCGAGGACCTGATTGCCCCAGTATGGGGTTCCGCCGGATTGGGGGGCACCTGGTCGTGATAGTCCTGCAAGCGTTGTTGGTACACATTCGGTTCCTGGTAGCCAGGTTGATATACATATGGTGGCGGATCGTACAGTATCGCATGTTGTTGGTTCACGTTTTGGTGGTGCTGCGCGTATTGCTCCTGGCTTGGCTGGGACTGGGATGGAATGTATTGTCCTTGAAGGGCCTCGACTTCCTGGCTATGCTGTTGATGGTGCACGAAGTGTGGCTGCTGCAGTTGGGATTGCTGTTGGGCCTGTAAATGTTGTCGCTGCAAGTGCAATTGCTGCTGCTGGTGCTGCCAGGACCAGGCCAAGGCCTGCTCCTCCTGCTGGCGCTGCCTCTCGACAATTCTCAGCTCCAGAGTCCGAAGATCGGATCTCAGTTGACGAAGCAGCGGCTCTTTTTCTGACTTTAGCTTCTCTTCCAGCTTCCTGCTTTGGTCCATCTGGAGCAGAAACATGCGCTTCTCCACCTCATGCCGGCGTTCGCAAGCGAGCCGCTCCTCTTGGATTCTCTTAAGGGATTTCCCGTACTTATGCAGTTGCTCCTCCTCGCGTCTCTTGATGTGCTGGTACATTATTCTCATTTGCTGGAGCTTTTCCTCTATCTTGTGCTGATGTTGATGGTAAAGGACTAACTGATGCTGCTGCTGCTGTTGTTGTTGCTGCTGTTGCTGTTGCTGTTGCAGTTGCAGTTGCTGCTGTTGCTGTTGCTGTTGCTGGTACTGCTGCGTGTACAGATACTGCTGCTGAAGATGCAACTGCTGCTTGTGGAACGCTTGGTCATCGTAGTTCTCAACGCCTGGGGGGTTCCACTGGCTTCCTGTTTCGGGGGGAAACGACGTCTCAAGATTGACTCGATCGTCGGCGTTGTTGTTGCAACTGTTCGACTGAAGCAGTTTCTCGTTGAAGGTGTCCGGCTGGACGATGTGATGCATTAGGTGCTGGCGCAGCACCGAGTTTGTTGGTTGCCCTCCAACTCCAGGGGATGTAGGTGCTGCTGCAGTGGAGTTATTGGCGGGGACTTCAGCCAACAGCTGGGGCTGTTGGAGCTGCATCTGAGGCGCTGCCTCGCACTGGTGTAAATAGTTAATTTCCTCTGTGATCTGGAACTGAGACTGCAGTGGTTCATCCTGTTCATCTGGTAAGTGCGGCTCCTGCTTCTGTTCCTGGACATCCTCCATACTTTCTTCCAATTGACTGAAGTCAGCACTAACTTCCAAGAGGTTACCACAGAGTGGAAACTCACCGTAGCTTCCTGGATCTTCCGGCTCCGTTTCCACTTTGCATGGCGCCTGCAGCCCCAAAACTTCACGGTCTGGCTTGTGCCAGCGCAAATAGGGATAGTGCTGTAGTCTTAAGGTGTTTGTTCTTATAACACTTTGGCGCTGGCCTTGAAGCATCTTTCGGTTCATTTCCTCCAGGGCCACATTGTCCTCGACTTCCTTCTTCACCAAATCAAACAATATATTACTGATCTCTTCGTCGTCGGGCAGTTGAATCTCAGCTCCGCCTTCCACCTCCAATTCGGGCATATTGTGGGGCGAGTCGCTTGAATCTTCCACTTCCCCGGGTACCTCGTCAATGGTTTCCTCTTCCTGCTTGATAGCCACATCGTCCTGGCACATCCGCGATCCATCCAACGCCTGTTCGGAGTTCGGCTGACCACTCGTTCGAGCTTTCCTCATCTGCTCTGCCACGTATCGAGGACGACCTGATTCCACAGGAAACTTGAGCATGCGAAGGTGATACTCCCGATTCTTGGCGTATCTGCTCAGGGTTCGTGTTCGCTGCTGAAGCTCACTGCGGGCCAGCTCCTTGGGTATGAAGAGCAGTTCATTGGAATAGATACTCGCTCGGCGCTTCTTGGTTTCTGCTCTGAAAATAGTTACATTGACAAGATTATTGCTTTATCTATTGTTGTGATAAGATAAGAAAAAATTATTCAATATCTTGTGAACAAGAAAAGATATAATTATATTTTGGACATTAAACTAACGCGTTTACTTGGGACTTACATGGACAACGAATGCCGCTCTTCCAGAACAAGGGGTCTGTTTACATCCTCCCCCGTAGCATCGTTTTTATCGGGATCCTTGGGCTCAGTAGAGTGTTGGTTATGTTCTCTGTCGTTAGTTTCTTTTTCTTTCGTCAGGGACTTGGGATCCAGTTCCTTCTTGTCGCTGTCCCTTTCGTTAAGCTCCCTTTTTATGTTCAATCCTTGAGCCGGCGTTATAGGCAAATTTACCAGAGCTCTTTATTAAAAAAAATCAACAATTAAAAATAGATTTAAAATATGAATTTTACGTTGCTGGCATACCCGTCGTTTGACGACTTGTGTTCACTCATCGGTTGAGACTCAGAATCAGACAGAACCTCGGATTCTGATTCGGACACGACCATGTCGTGCCAAGAACTGCCAGTGGCCAGCCTTTTCTTCCCTTTTATAAATTAATTCTGTATACAAAAGCCTAGTTATTGGTTGTCTGTGGTGTCGAGTGGCACGTCGCTTAGTCTTACTGCCTGCAGGTTATCGGGTTTAATTGCCTCTGAACAACGCAGCTTACTGTAAATACAAAGTTAACAAGAAAATTAAGTATACATCAAAAAAGTTTGCAACGCGTGGGTGAAGGCCCTAAAGAAATTGAATCTTGTGTGTTGGTATCCCGTTTTATATATAAACAAGCCAGCAACTGACCAAAGTCTGGGCTATAGGGATATATTACTCTCTATTAATAATAAAACTCAGACCTGTAATCCCTTTGCCTTAACGTTGCCCAATAATTGCCTTTATTCACTTCTTTTCAATCAAAGTATAATGACCTTAAGATGATTAATTATTAATTAAAGACAAGAAGAGGTAATTGAATTGCAATTCGTGATTACGAGGTACGCCCACCCGATTTGGGGCAAGCATTCTTATAGGTTGCACGCAAGTTAAGTTGACTTTAAAAATTTGCAGCGCCCACTGCCGCCCACACAAATCATACAAAACGCATGCAACAGAAGTAGGATTGAATTTCTATCATTTCTATAATATATGTATATAAAGACATAGTATTTTTCTGATGTTTTCCCAAAATGAAAACGAAACAATCAAGTTGCAACATTCTATCTATCTCCCTTGCACACACGCGCACGCGAGAGACGCGAGCTCGAGTCCACTCTGGGAAGTAATACAAGTTGTTGTTGCTTGTTTCATTTATATAAGTTTTTTTAATATTGTTGTATATTTTTGAGTCGATCTGAGTTATAGTTTCGGACATAAGGTCTTAATAACATGCTCAAATAGGGCAATTTTTTTTTAAATAACGCTTTTTCTACACAGAGTGGTGACTGTCCGGGGTTCGAGTCCGAGTCGTAACAATTGTGTTTTAGAAATAGGAGTGTGTCTAAAAAAGTATACAATGATATAGTTACAATTTAAATGTAACATATTAAATTAAAAAAGCAATGTAAAACTACGTTTGTGTTTCTTAAGTTCAAATAATAGTTCATATATCCTCATATGTAAGTACATTTTTATTTTAATCGTGAACGATTCGTTATTGAAAACGAGAAGACCTTTTTTTAATCAAGAACAAACATTCTCAAAAAACCGTTCTCAATAGAAGAATTCTTCTTATCATATCTAAACCGGCATTTGAAAACGAAAATACAAAGGTCTTATATAATAATAATTGTTTTTTTTTTTGTTCTGTGCATGCTTACTCGTCTTCTGAATAAATCCAACCCTCAGGAAAGAAATCAAATTTCCTGATATCGCAGCCCAGCATAATTAGGATATATTTGTAAACACGAATCGAACTAATCAACAAACAAGTCTCCATTAGTCGAAAGCCCGTTTCCCCAGGATTTCGCTGCGGTTTCGATTCGGATCAGGTCCGCCGGCGTCGCGACGAAATCCAATACCGATGGAGAGCCGACCGAGTGTCGTGTTGCACATCCGAAAAGTGAATGAATGCAAATGAAATTTGCTAATAATACGAGAATTACATGGCCCCACAAGCTTCTGGCCCGCAATTATGGGTCATTGTAGGGGCTGAAAGTGCGCTGGCCGCCGCTTCTCCCAATAGATATCGCCGGGCAGATATACCTTAGCCACCTAGCCTAAGCCTGAACCTAAGTCCACCCTCCCGCATAAACTAGGCGAACCTGGGTGGAAGCACTAAGGACACGTCAGCGTCTCTCATGTGACGTGGCCACGTACAATTCCTTCACTTATAATTGGAATTGTAACTTTATTGTTATACGTCAGGCTGCCTGAAATGCCACTGCATATCGAACAGATATATTAGTGGACATGGGCAGTTGAGTTCGTCACTGTCTTGGCTTTTAATTACTGATATCATAGTCATTTCGTTTTGAGCATAAGTATTAAAGGCTAATTAAGTCACGTGTACGTATAAAGATGTTATTTTTAGCGGGAACAGTTTAAAGATATATTTATGTATCAATATGTTCCAAGCAAATATATATTTTGCCTTACAGTTTAAAGTTAAAATTTAAGTTATGTATATAAAATCAATTATTGTTTAATTTGTATTTTCTAATTGCTATTTTAAAAACCAACAAGAGAGTGAAGATAGGATTCGGTAAGCAGAAGTTTGTATACCCTTGCACTTTCAATAAAAATCGATCCATTCGATCAAGGCTAAATCGATGCGGCTGGTGATGCTGAGTAAGTATGTATACGTTATGGGGTCGGAGATAAATCCTTCTGCCTGTTACAAACATTCTCGGTTGGCTCGTGTACCCTTATTGCTACCGGGTATACAAATTTCAACAAAAACACGCACCATCAATTTGAATTTAACTCTCCACGCGCCCTTCGCTCTCCTGAACCGATCAACATAGAAACTGGTTCGTATTATCGATAAAACTACCACCAATGCGCAGCAGTTTTCGGAGTTATCGGAGTTTGGAATTGCTACAGGGTTCCCAGATCAGGGGTTTTTCAGAAGTATATTTAAATGATTTGTACAAAACACTGTAAAAGAGTCTAGAATCTAGCAGAGTTACTGAAAAAGTTGCGTTGCTCAAAAAATTACCAATAAAATGAAGGGGGCGTATTCGTCACAAAAAGCTTCGGCGGATTCTCAGCTGGAGGGTTGGGCGGATTATCAACCGGTAGTGCAGATTGCTGAAATTATAAATGAAGTGGATGAAGGGGAAGTCCCAAGGTGTACTGCCGCCAGAAGAAGTAGAAGTCGCAGGGCACGATGTTGAGGGATTCACTTAATTAATTAGATGGCTCCAATACAAAGTGTCTCCACTTGGAAAAGAGCGAGGAAAGGAAAAAGCGGGGCAGCCGGGACTTCTAGACGAAGGTCGGGAGAGCGCTCAGAGCGGGGATAAAGTGCTAGCTAGCGAGATAGAAACATCTGGATGAACTGCTGCTCGACACTGCCGATGGAAGCTGAACGCCTATCTGACGTGAACAACCAAATTTTAGTATTTCTAGATTTCTGGCCAATTTTCACATGGAACATATACATGTAAATATAGTAATAAATATATCTTAAATAACAATTTACTATACACTGATTTGTTCAATATTCTTTCTTTATTTTCTTCTTTTATTGTACATGCTTGAAATAAACATATTTTTTTGAATTTAGCAGGAACACTGGATTTTTTAGGGGAAAATTTCGATTGCTTAAGATTTTTTAGGGGGAAAGCTAAATTGTTATCTGGCAACACTGGATCAGCTGTTAGAATTGCTAAATATTTGTTTTCATATTTTACATTGCTTTTTACTCTAAAATGGATAAACTAACGACAATTAGTGCAACGCTATTCTTGGCCGCCGATGTGTTTGCGATCGTGAGCTTGGCCCTGCCTGATTGGATAATCACGGAGTCCGGAACAGGTAAAAACACGGAAGTGTCCCTGACACTGACTGTAAACATTTACCAAACCGTTGACTTCCTTGCAGGTGATATCCGCCTGGGACTCATGTGGACCTGCATGACTCTTTATAACCGGCCCCAGGTGTGCTACACCCCCGACCTACAGCCAGAGTGGCTGGTCGCCCTGGTTTGCATATTCATTGGCTGCATCTGCGTGACCACCACCGTCATTTTGCTAGCCTCTTCCTCCTGCAATCGGAACGTGATCCCATACGCCCGCTGGGTGGGATTCACGGCCATGGTGCTGTTCTGCATGGCGGCGGTCGTCTTTCCGCTGGGCTTCCACATTGAGGAGATCGGCGGGCAAGCCTACCAGCTGCCCAATACCTTCAAGATCGGCATATCCTACATCATGTTCGTGCTGGCCCTGTGGATTACCGTGGTGTCGGAGCTATTCGCTGGAAAGGTCTGCCTGCCGCACTTCTAGAGGCGCGAGGACGGCATGTCTGGCTTCCTGATATCATTAGCAGTTTGCGCTGTGATTTGTTATACCTTCTGTTTCTCCCTGATTTCCCTCGCCTTGGATTCGATAGAGTCCGATTCCGAGTCCGAACCCAACTCTAAGTCCCCCTAGCAATTAAGAAACTTTGGTTGTAATGCTCCAATCGATACGACTCATATCTGGGATGAAAACCAGGATGTATGTTTTATACCTGTTCACTCCGAATCTCCTTAGTTATTATAACTAAACTAATTTATCCGTTCCTTCCTTAAGCAGCTTGTATCCTACCAGGAAGATCAGAAATAGCCGATGAAGATTTGTGTTTACTCTTAGAGATTACACTCACTCAAAACTCGTTCTGTATAATTTCGATTAACCAATATATATACGTACATATAGTAATCCAACACAAGTGCAGGTATTTCCCTTGCATCCAACTCAAAATGTCCCTAGCGTTTAAGGCCCATAGTTTATGTTTTTATAAGTATTCGGTAGTATTTTTAACAGGGTGCACTCACTAAGTTATAGGTAATATTTAAAAAACCCTTTTTAAGAGGACACTTTGTTTAAATGGTTGCAATATATTTATAAAAGCGCAAATATCAGTTCAAATATAGTTTAAGACATGGAAGAAAAACACATAAGAAACCCACACTTTACTTGCTGTTGTCTTTAATGTTCTGGAAATACTAAAACTGTATTATCCATGTGGAAAATGAAACAACAAAACGGTGCCCCGCGAATATTTTTGAAGACTGCCAATTAGAAGGCCGCGACGGCAACTGAAAGACAACACAGACCCGAGTAGGAACCTCGACGGAGACTCGAGTCTGCGCCTGCCTTGTGTTTATGTATTCATGGCTATCCGAGATCCGAGAATGCTGACCAAGCTCCTTGGCGAAGAAATTCTAACAAGGGCTGCGGTATAATATGAGGCGAACTGGCTGGAGAACATTGCTGACCTCAGCAAACATTGAAGATCGGCCTGGAATAATATCGGTTCTGCATTGCTTACAGAATTCTGTTTGTAAACTGAGAAGCACCGGAGAACTTCACTTTTTTTTTACCAGACGGCCATATAATTAAAGTCCTCTAATTATGGAAAACAAGGCAACATGATACGGCTAAAGCTGATTGAGAAGTATTTGTATTAATATTATTATTATTGTGAAACCAGAAACCGATATATTAAATATATTAAGTGTCTAGATATCCAGATAGATCATAATCCTCCATGTACATATGGAACTTGGATTTATAAATGGTTTTCAAACTAATTAAACAAATCCCATAAGTGTCCAAACTTAACAAATCATAAAAATAAATAAGGAAGAAATTATAAATCACAAATTATTAAATATACGAAAAACAAGTCCTTTTGTAATTTTATTATATGTGGGAGGCTTGAGAATTTTACTGGTACTTTTACGATTTTAATAAGATTTTAAGAAATAATATTCCTAAAATAGAGAGAGCATCATGCGTACTAAAGGATGTCTTGAACACTGATCTTCTGCCTGGATGCTGTAATCCTATATACCTTATCTACCTACTCCGTCTCGGTCGGGTTTATAAGTATATATTTATGATATTGAATAATTACTAGATCTTACCTACTTTTACACTGAATTTACCCGGAAATGAAAGATAGATACCATAGCCACCTATATTGTGCTCTCTGGAATAGAATATAAATTAAAATAAATACACCAAAATCACACTTTAATGAATCATTCTAATATTTTATATATTTCCTTTTTTTATCATTAAATATTCAATTAAATCGTTTAATAATATCAAATATTGTTCAATGAATCTACTTTTAAAGCTCCTGCAGCGGCTTCCGGGGGTGTTTGTAAAGATTTTTATTTAAATATTGTATTGTATTCAAAAACAGTGTTAATAACTCGATAGTTCGGTTGGAATCCATTAAGGCTTACAATTTGAACGTCGAAGCAGGTCAGTTTTCATAGAGGAGGTATTGTGTAGTTTGTTGGGATATGTGAGGTACACAAGATGCTGTTGTTGAGCTTTGATTTGTCTTAAAAAGTAGTTCGCTTTGGTGGCTTCTCTCTTATATAGTTATATACATACATATATCAAAATATGATGCCGTGAATAGTTTGGTAACAGTAAAAAACATTTGAGTAAAAAAATATATAGATTTTTAATTGATTCTTCTCAAAGAATTTAACTAGTGTTGCTTGAAAGTATTAATTAACTTAGATGGTGCTCGAATGGGAGAGGGAAAAGGCAATAGTTAACAAATAACTTTTAAGAGTAGATGGATAGTCTCGGATTAAATTTGAAAAACAAGGCAGATAGTAAAAGAAACAGATATGTTTTTTTGGCTATATTTAAATGTTGGTTAATTTTTGGGCTAGGGTGGGATAATTTGCATTTCCTTGTCTATCATAATTTTAATTCGAATCGTATATAATTATTCGCTGTTTAAGTGATGGCTACGCATAAGATTAGCTAACAAATTGTACGAAATAGTCAATAACATTTATATTCTACTAACTAACTAAAAAACAAACGTTTGCTAACAAATACTTAACATGTGCGTGTGTGTGATGTGCAACGTAGTTTAAATGCTTGCAAATTCATTACAACTAAAATGAAAAGCTCAAAATAAATAAGAAGATGCTTCGAAGTGACTTTTGGCCTACGCTAAGTGTACATGATCATAAATATCCATTAAATAGTATCAACAGCAATTGGATGATTTACAATTTCCCATCGAATGGTGTCTTTACAAAGTAGGTGACTAGATTGCCCTTGCCCTTGACATAGGTCAGGCCTCGGCACTCGCATTCGTAGCCGGCGGCCATCAATATTTTCGCCGTATTTTCCGTCGTCTGTGAACAGAAGAAAATATGTTAACAAATTTGTTGACTCTTTATAGATAATATAATAATTTTCTTCTAAATTGTCCTTAAATATTAATACTTTGTTTTTTATCCTATTTCAACAAACAAATTATTAAACATTTAATTGATTTTAAAAATATAAAATGGTTACATATATTTTTAATAACTTATACATTTCTTAAAAATTTATTTCCTTGACTTATGCAATTACTTGTTAGGGATAAGATATCTAAATTATTTCCTTTGAACAAATTCTAAGTTTCGCTTCATAAATTACGTTAAATTCATTTTCTCTGAATTGTTTCATTGTTGTTTTTAAATAAAACGTCACATTGTTTATGGTGTTATGATACTGTATTAAAAACTTCATTAATAAGACTTTTCATTAGAGGCTTGACATAGGATTTTACGTAAGTGCGAGCAAGACGACTATAC
>JAEIIF010056936.1:0-34487 GCA_018874455.1 Drosophila trapezifrons | reverse complement strand
CGAGTTAGCTAGAAACCCTGATTAACAAATATAGGTCGCCAAACAAACAACTTTTTTTTTTAACTTTTAAAGTGTAATTACATTTTTTTTCTTTTGTGATTATTATTTTAACCGCAAGTGTTTTTGAGCTTAGCTTCGGACGAAACACACGCACAGCTGGGCGATTCATGCTGGCTTCATGGTATTTGTGTTTATGAGCGGACAGGAAATTCTTGAGGCAGCGAAAAGAGCGAGTGCGAAAAGGGGATGTAAAGGGGAGCGAAGAAGTTAGAGAAAATTGAAAACGGATTTATCCTTTGACTTGAAAATAATCGATTAAGAATCGATATTAAAACGATAATCATCGATGACTTTCCAGTCTTAGAATTCATGATTTTTTCCGCTTACATAAAAATCAACCAACATTTGAGATAATAATAGTTAATAAATAATCTTTGTTCTTAATAATATTTGACCATTAATTTAATTGCATTTAAAATAACTTAAGAAATTCTTAAATCTTTTTACAGAAAGCATGCAGTCGCTACTGTCTGCTGTTCAAGGCCAGTCGTCATGGCATCGCCCGACTGGAGATGTGCGAGAGCAAGGAGGACCGCAATCCAAAGATCTTCACCCTTGAGAACTGTGTTAAGATCACGCAGGAGCCGCCGCCCGACCGCCTCATCCACATTGTCAAGCGGCATGGCACGTTAACGCTCAGCACAAGCAGCGAGGAGGAACTCAAGGATTGGATCACCGCCCTGCAGACCGTCGCCTTCTGTGACACCTCGCCATCGGGTGGTATTGGCGGGGCCATCGAGGAGGACAACGACCTCTACTGCAGCTCCTTTGTGAGTGAGATGATTCTGCGCATATACATTTTTACTGGGGCGTGTCGGTTTTTGGGGTTAATGCAACCTCTGGTGGACTGAACTTGCTAATTCTATAATTATAACCTTTTAATCTAATTGTTAATGCAGTTTAAGGTTGATTTTCTGGAGTTATTCACTTGATTATGCCTAAATAAGCAAGTGCCAAGTATTATCTTTATGTCTGCGGGTTTTTAATCGAGTTTTTGTGAGTCCCAGACTTTATTTATTGGCTTTATAAATTCCTTGACCATATTTGATAATAACAAAGAAAGGGTTGTATTTATTCTCATTATTATTTATTATAAACAATAAACTAAAGTAATCCCTTTGCTCCCCTTTACAGGATGGCCTCTTTATCATCACATTAATCCCATCGGAGGCCTCCATTCGCTGCTGCATCGAGCCCAAGACCTACATGCTACAAATGACGCCGACGGAGTTGCAGCTGAAATCGGAGGATCTGGGAGCGACCGTTGCCATGTGGCCGTACCGCTTTATCCGCAAGTATGGCTATCGGGATGGCAAGTTCACGTTTGAGGCGGGACGCAAGTGCACCACCGGCGAGGGTGTCTTCACATTGGATCACACCAATCCCCAGGAGGTCTTTCGCTGCATGTCCGCCAAAATGAAGTCGATGAAGAAGCTGATTAGCGGCGACAGCAGCCTGAGCACTCTGGAGTGCAACGAGAATCAGTTTAGTGCGGCCGCTGGCATGGAGCCGGGTTCACGAAGCCCGCTGCCGCCGTCGCCCTCAAGCAATCCCCATGGCGGCGGCGGCGAGTTCGAGATCAATTCCACACAAAGTTGCATCTCCTTGAGGGGCTTTATCAGTTCGAATGATTCGCTGAATAACCTTTCATCGGCCAGTGGAACGGCGGGCGGATCGATCGGTGGATTATCATCAATATCGTCGGGAACTGCTGCTGCTGCTGCTGTTGCTGCCGGCTGCGTTACACTCTCTGTGCCCGCGGCCAACAGCAAACAGCACAGCATTCCCAAGAAGCCGCCTCGAAATCTGGGCGTTAGCCCAACAACACCCCAACATTGTGATAAATACAGGAACATTGTGAAATATGAGCCTGTGGCCATAACGACATCCTCACCCTCCGCCACCAGCGACGGCAACAGTTCGGTGATACTCAAGCCCCTCGACACGGAGCCCATGTCAACGTCGGAGATGTCGCCGCCGGACCTGCCGCCCGATCTGCCGCTTCGCAATGAGAGTGCAGCGAAGGTGGCAGCACCGCCGCCCGAGCGGGACTACGAGTGCATCGAGAATATAACGGAGGCGTGGCGTACCAGGGGCGTTGGCGATGTCCGGCACTGCGAACGAATGCCCATACTCTGCGATACCTCGGAGTTTGTCCGCCAACGATCGATGACCAGTGGCACGCCCAAGATAATAGATATTGATATTGGCGAGGGTCTGGGATCGAATGCCGCCAGTTGCAATGCCGCCGCCGCCGTTGCGGCCGCTGCTGCTGCCGCCGCTGCGGATGGAAACTATGATCGCTTGGACTTTCTGTCGCCGAACAACAAGACCTCGAGCGGCTACAAGACCATTGTGAATGTGACACTGCCCGGCAATCGGATCCGCTGCAGTCCGCCGCCGCCGAACGAATACGAGTTGATTGCCAGTCCCGATACGGAAAGTTTCCGTAAGGCCGACGACAGTCATCTCGGTTATGGGGTGCTACGCAAGTCCAGTAACACTGCCAATAACAATAACAATAATAACAACAACCTGGGAATCTCCAATAGCAACATAAGTGGCGCAACGACCAAGATGGAAGCGACAACGACGATGACAGCGGGCGCCACGGGACCGGCGGCCATTGATCATCGCAGCTATAATGGCCTTAACTACACGATCGTCAGCAAGCCGAAGCGAGTGTGAAGTACAGACGGATGAGACCTGGAACTGGGGGACTGAAACTGGAACTGGAACTGAAACTAGAGGTGCAGTGTGTGTGTGCGGAGAAGTGGATTGGGGCGGGACCAGGACTGTTGCTGTTTCCAAATCCAATTTAAAGCCAAGAAAAGAAAGAAAAAGCAATAGGAACTTTAACAATGCGTACTTTGTATTAGCTTCTGAAGCAGAAACTCAGAGTTTCTCCTTTCACTGAAGTGAATGAGCAAAAATGTACTTAAAAAGGCTTCCTAGGAATTTCGAAGCTTACTAAAAAGTACAAATATATCGAAAAAATATTCAAAACGAATGGAACAACAAGCGTTGAGGTTCTAGAGGGGGAGAAACATCGATGAAAACATCGATGCATCGATGTTTTTAAGATTTTTGGAAACATCGATGTTTCAATCGAAAAAAACGATGTTTTTTCAATCGATACTTTTTTTGAAAACATCGAAAAACATCGATGTTCGCAAACATCGGTGTTCTCCACCTCTATAAGGTTCAGGAAACCATTTCACAAGCCATATTAACTAGAGTAGCCTATATTAATGCTGTTTCTCGTACATTTGAAAAGATTATGAGCTTTTTCAACAACTATTTAATTGCTTTATCAGATTTTTACGAAATCCGAGGGAAAATATTAATAAATTCAAAATATAAGCCATTTAATCAAGTTTGTAGATCACAAATTGATATATTTTGTCACAAATAGTGCATTTTGTATACAATTTGAATACATTTTAATATTGGAGACAGCAAACAGTTTTTTTACCAGTAAAATGCATTTAAACCATAAGTGAAAAAAGAAGAGACTGCCGAGGTGCCTTACTACAGTTCTAAAAAAGAAAAAAGATAAACCAAAAATAATAGTTGGAGGGGTAGTGCGTGGAAAACCATTTATCAGAATCTCCGAATTTGCCAAATCTCACAAAAAACTATCCGAATACACAGCCCTCGCTACCCCCGCCAAAAATTCGAATCGTTCATTTGTTTATTCCCTTTTGTTTTTCTTTTCTTGTTAAATTCTTTAATCTGTGATTATTATATAATTGTTAATGTGAAAAACTGTTGAATTTTGTAGCCAGCACAGCACTGCCACCGCCACTAGCACTCGAGGAATTCCTTAAAAAAGAAACTCACAATTGTAAACAAAGCACAACGAACACCTTACAGGATGTGTATTTAATTTGTATTTAAAATATATATTTCTGTTTTTTTTTTGTATATTTTTAAAAGTTAAGATTCTTAGAATACATCCTTGAAAAATTTTTGTAATTATTTCCATCCGTCCGTCTCGCATATAAGGTATTGCGCTGCCATATCTCGAATTGTTATTCCTATATAGAAAAACATACATACATATAGAGCTGCCATAGGAACAAGCGTTATAATGCCATATACAGATATATCCCGAAAAATCTCCCAACAACAGTTTCAACCAGAAACTGTAGATATAGATGCGTTTTTTTTTTTTCAAGTGTTGTGGAACGTACTCCCTTCCCCAAGGCCCCATTTGTCCCCGTGCACGTTCGAGTTCTCAAGCCAAGATCCGTTGTAATAACAACAATATTTTCTGGGTATTATGCAAAGGTCACAAAAAAAAAAAAAAGAATAAAAATACCAAAATGAAAATTGTGACTTACATTTTACTTGAAATAACATCATTTTTTTACTTACTTTACGATTACGATTATGACTATTGTATAATTATTATTTTTTGTGTCTGCGAACCTATTATTGTGTAAATAAAGACCAACAACAAAACCGAACGAAACGAATTCGATCAGATTTATTCATTTTGGGTGAAAATCGAATAATATATAGTTATTGTGAACTGAAAATAACATTTAACTTAATCTGGAATCTATGGTAGATGTGATTTTTGTCAATACAGTGGAATTATATCGATATAATCGATGTTTTTAAACCATCGGCTTGTTTTCGATATTCAAATGCAAAATGCGATTTTTCGATATGAATTGAGATTATATCGATATGATCGATATTTTCAATGTTTAAACGTTTTCGATTACTACCTAATGCGATACAAATTTTCGATATACATATACTCGTATAATATATCGACTTTCTACCCGTAGTCTAGTATTTTTCTGGGAAAACCCAGAGTGTGCCTTGGAAAAAACGCCATAATCGTTTTGGCTTTTCAAACGAAATAGCCATCGGAAAATCGTAGTTAAGTTCTGCTCTCCGCCTTCCCACTCATTTTCGTACTCATACAATACACTGACCATTCCGCTGAGTTTGTTGCAGTGTAAATAAATTAGAAAAAAAGAACAAAACAAAAAATGATCTTGCTGCGCCGTTGCCAACAGCTAAAGCTGCGTCCATGGGTTCGCCTCTGCTCTGCCGAACTGATACACAAGGTGAGTGCGAGATTGGGGTTAATATTACCTTAGGTAATGGGTTAATTGGATACCGCAGGATGGCTTCATCGAGAAGCTACGCCACAGCTTCGACGAGGACGTGCGCAGCAACCTGGTGGTGCCCACATTCAAGCGGGCCATGCTCTATCCGGACGAGATCGCCGTAAAGGACATCAACGGAGAGTACACATACTTTCAGCTCTATCTGGTAGCCAAGCGCCTGGCCATACAGATCTCCAACATATGTGGTGAGTTCGCAGAATCTCTACCTATTTCAAAGCAAATTTATTGCATCCATATAATATTTCGTATAATTTCCCATATATATCCCATAAACCTCGGTATGATCCTTCATTAGGCTTTAATCTCTCCACATACCAAAATTCACATCAATCGGAATAGATTTGGTCAAAACTTACCATCAATGCTTTCAAATATTTCATAATATATCCTTCCCTATAAACAGAGCCTTGGTATGATACTTCCTTAAGACATTATCTCTCCATATACCATAATTCAGAAAGATCGGACCATAATAATCCCTATAATACCCATACCTATCCCCAACAGGCAGTGCCTCCCTCTCGAACGTGGCGTACCTCTGCTCAAACAACGCCTTGTGGATTGCCATCCAGTGGAGCTGCTGGATCTCGGGCCAGGTGGCCGTGCCGCTGGAGTGTGGCCAACCCATTGAGCAGCTGCGCCGCCAGGCATCCGGATGCAAGACCAAGCTGCTGATAGCCACGCCCGAGTTCGAGCAAATGGCCCAGGAACTGTCGCTGGGCCTGCAATCGGCCACCATTGTGCTGGATCATACCTTTGTGCCGTCTGCGGAGAGTGTGTCCTCCACCTCGATGTATGCCAAGCAGTTGGTGAGCACCCAGGGCGATCTCCTCACGGAGAGCACACTGCCGAGTGACTTTTATGCCGGAGCACCGGCCATGCTGGTTCACACACCGAATGCGGTGAACAACCCGAAGCCGGTGCTGCTGACCCATCGGAATATCGATGCCCAGGTGCGTTGCCTTATCGGCAGCTGGCGCCTGTCGCCCTCGGACTGCCTGCTGCCCATTCTCTCGATGAACCGGATGAACGCCGCCGTGGGCGCAGTCCTCAATGTCGGTGGCACCGTCATCTTGCAGCAGAAGTTCGACGGACACAATGCCTGGAGCGCGTTGCTGGGCATCAATAGTCCGTCCAAGCAGCGGGTCACCCTCTTCCTGGCCATGCCCATTGTCTACAAGCGTCTGATCGCCGAGTACGAGAAGATGTTTGCCAAGGACTCCCGGATGGTGGAGTACATTGTGAACCACTGCCGGCAAAAGATCCGCCTGATGGCCACCGCCTATGCCCTGCTACCGGACTCGGTCTTCCAGCGCTGGCGCCAGATCACGGGACAGAACATCTACGAGTACTATGGCATGGTGGAGACGGGCCTGGTCCTGGGTCATCCCCTCGATGAGACCAAGAGCAGCGAGGCAGCAGCAGCAGGAGCACCAACTTCCAAGCCAACTTCGACTGCAAGTTCAACTCGAAGTTCAGCCGCGGTCGACTATCGTCCGGGGACAATGGGTGCTCCGCTGAAGGGCGTGACCGCCCGGCTGATCAGCAACAAGGGTGCCGAGCTGATAACCTGCAAGAATGAGCTTGGTGGCACCGTAGATCATGGCCTCATCCAGGCGGACTTGGGCGGCGATACCCCGCTCGCACAGACCGTGATCGGTGAGCTCCAGATAGCCAGATCCCACCTGGTGTCCAGCTCCCTAGATGGCATACCTAGCCGGCAACCAAGTCCAGATGCGGTTGGCTCGAAGCTGGAGGAGACACCGGATGGCTTTGTGAAGACCGGCGACATTTGTGCCTATCAGAATGGCAACTTCTATTTCCTGAGCAAGATCAGTGACGTCTTCACCGTGGGCGGCTACAAGGTCTACGGATCGGAGATCAAGAAGGTTCTCATCTCCCATCCGTCCATCAACGATGTGGCCGTCCTGGGTATTCCCAACAAGGTGTGGGGCCACCGTCTCGGTGTCATCTGCATTGTGTCCCCGGATGCCAACATCGATCTGGATGCGATCAAGACCTATTGCTATCGCCATCTGCCAGCCCACAAGTGTCCCACGGTCTTCAAGACCCTCATCTCCAAGTAGGAGGCAGGGTCTTCCCCAACATATCCTTATCCCAATTCCAAGCCATGTCCATGACCATGTTCCCCATTCAGGCATGCCTTGTCAAGGCTACAAATTCATGTGATTTCATGCAACATTCTCCCGAAGATCGTTTTGTAACGTAATAAAAATAATCATTTTACAAGCATTATCTTTCTTAAGGATCGTTATTATTATGGCTTTCATATATATTTATATTTTTAGTGAAGGAAACCCTTTAATGGGTATAAATATTAGGCACACAGAGGCGGATACTGCTCGGAGACTTTCTGCCTGGAACACCCGCTGCCTGGCTCGGAGCATTTGGTGTAGACACTCTTGTCCACGCTATTGGTAATCGCGTAATTACAGGCCAAGTGGTAGTATCGGAACTTCTTCGTGTAGGTAACCATGGCACATCCCACTTTGGTGTTTTTCTCATTTATTAACA
This sequence comes from Drosophila trapezifrons, assembly GCA_018874455.1. NCBI lineage: Eukaryota > Metazoa > Arthropoda > Insecta > Diptera > Drosophilidae > Drosophila > Drosophila trapezifrons. The sequence continues at coordinate 26,742 of JAEIIF010056936.1, read as the reverse complement.
AAGTTAAGTGGCCGACAATACTGTAAAAAAAAAGGGGTTTAAGAGGCTTTTTCTGCAGAAAAGATCATGTATTAAATTATGTGAATAATTAGTTATATTATATTTCTTGCTATAAATAAACTGTATTTTTATTTATTTCCTTCATAAATGTAAATAAATAACTTGTATTCTATGGAGAGAATTTATAACTGTATTCTATGGAGAGAATTATTTACTGTAATCTATGGAGAGAATTTCTAACTTTATTCTATGGAGAGAATTACTAACTGTATTCTATGGAGAGAATTACTAACTGTATTCTATGGAGAGAATTACTTACTGTATTCTATGAAGAGAATAACTAACTGTATTCTATGGAGGGAATTATTTACTGTACTCTATAGAGAGAATTACTTACTGTATTCTATGGAGAGAATTACTAACTGTATTCTATGGAGGGAATTATTTACTGTAATCTATGGAGAGAATTACTTAATGTATTCTATAGAGAGAATTACTTACTGTAATCTATGGAGGATATTACTTACTAACTGTATTCTATGGAGAGAATTACTTACTGTAATCTATGGAGAGAATTACTTACTGTATTCTAGGGAGGATATTACTTAGTATAATGGAGAGAATTACTTACTTTAATCTATGTAGAGAATTACTAACTGTATTCTATGTAGAGAATTACTTACTGTAAGCTTTTAAATGCGAGTGTTTCCAAGTCCTCCGATGTGATTTTGCTTTCCTTCTTAGTCCACGTGACAAGTGCCTGCTGGATGAGCTTCGTGGGACTCTGCTGCTTCACTTTTTTCGTGGTTGACAACTTGAATAGATTCTGACCGGATTGCGGATACTTTTCCGTGTTGCGGCAATAATCGTGCTGCGTACTGCAGCTACGCACATTGATCTCCGCTATATTGGCCAGATCCTGATCCCATTCCATGGTGGCCATTTTACAGGCTGGCCTCGGGACCTTTCCCTTGCCACTGGCCCACTTTTTTCTAACCAAATTGTGTTCCTTGACCAGAGCATCCTTGTCACTCTGGTCAAGCGGCATCACCATTACATTGGTGGAACACTTGCTGCCGAAGGTCTATGGAAAAAAATAATACGATTAAGCCAACAGCTCCTGTAGTTAATTTTTGATATTATTCATTTAAATATAATGCCTACCCATCTATTGGTACATGCAATATGGGTGGTTCTTTTGGGACACAGATCATTCCGGCAATAATCATCTTCGGCTTGGCAATAGGTCAGGATGGAAAGGATCAATACGAAAGCCTTGGTGTTGAGGCAAAACATTTTATAACTTTATCACACGTCAACCACAAGCAATCTTTTTTATGTGCAAAATGCAATCGTACGCGAAGAAACACCTTATATAATTATAATGTTATGGATTTGGAAAATAATGGATTAGATATGGGAATGCGTATACGTATACGTAATACAAGGTACCAATTATTCAAGGTTTTATTTAAATAACAGCTTTAGCCAACAGATATTCCCTGTATGTTTGGGATTTAATTTATTGTTGTAGATTAAATTAAAATAAATTTATTAAAAAGTTATAATATGGAATTATTTTAAATATATTTATTTCTAAGATTTCGTGAACTGATAATAGCCTTTTTACACAGGCGGCGCATCTGCATCTTCGACCAAGGAACTTTTATCTCTCAAAAGTATATGCCAGACAGAGATGGAACTCTTTTCAGCGGTAGTGTGAATGGGCCAAATCGACTGTTTCGCGATTGTTTCCACACGGATCTTATCAAAGTTATCCACCGTTTTATGACAGCTTATAGCAGTTTATCCCTCACTTTTCCCAATGTATCCACCTTTTTATAACAGCTTATATCAGTTTATCTGTCACTTTTTCCAATATTTCCACCTTTTCTCTGACAGCTTATAACAGTTTTGAAGGTATTTTGAGCGCGATCAGTCTGGTTTTGACAGCTCTTCCGTTTACTGTTCTTTTTCTTCGTGGTTTTCGACCCGAAGACTTAATAGCACGGATTTTTCATCAAAGTTATCCACCTTTCATGAGCAGTTATAGCAGTTTATCCGTCACTTTTCCCAATGTTTCCACCTTTTCAATGACAGTAAAACTGTTATAAAACAGTTTTGAAGGTATTTTTAGCGCGATCAGTCTGGTCACGCTGCCCACGTCGCTGTTTTGACAGCTCTTCCGTTCACTGTTCTTTTTCTTCGTGGTTTTCGACTGACAAGATGGCTCCAACTGTAAGTGCGCCGAAATCGCGAATGTGCCGGCCCATCCCACGGCCAAAGTGTGCCTCGATGGCGAAATATAAAGCTGCAAGCCCACGGGCACACGCTGGCGAGGGAATTGCGCCGACCAAGTACGCGGAAGTGCCCGAAAAACGATTCTAATTTGTGTGTTTTTTTTCTGTTCTGTTACGTGACCAGGCCAAGACCAACAAGGGTGATTCCAAGACGGCCGCCAAGCCGGCAGAGAAGAAGGCTGCTCCCGCCGCCGCTGCCGCCAAGGGCAAGGTGGAAAAGCCCAAGGCTGAGGCCGCCAAGCCCGCCGCCGCTGCCGCCGCCAAGAATGTGAAGAAGGCTCCGGAGGTTGCCAAGGCAGCCGCCGCCGCCGCTGCCAAGCCCGCAGCCGCCAAGCCAGCGGCCGCCAAGCCTGCTGCTGCTAAGGATGCCGGCAAGAAGGCTCCGGCTGCTGCCCCCAAGAAGGACGCCAAGGCTGCCCCAGCTCCCGCTGCCGCCGCCAAGGCTGCTCCGGCCAAGAAGGCTGCCTCCACCCCGGCTGCCGCTCCTCCGGCCAAGAAGGCTGCTCCCGCCAAGGCTGCTGCTGCTGCTCCGGCTGCCGCCGCTGCTGCTGCTGCTCCCGCAGCGGCCGCTGCCCCCGCCGCCGCTAAGCCAGCACCGAAGCCCAAGGCCAAGGCTGCTCCCGCTCCCAGCAAGGTGGTGAAGAAGAACGTGCTGCGCGGCAAGGGCCAGAAGAAGAAGAAGGTCGCCCTGCGCTTCACCATCGACTGCACCAACATCGCTGAGGACAGCATCATGGATGTGGCCGACTTCGTAAGTAGCCAGAACTGTGCCGCCGGTCACAATCAGCATCAATTTACCGCACCAAGCTTTCCATTGCCCTCCAAGTTAGCCAGGGGCTTTGGATAAATACTTGCGGTTACAGTGAAGCCCCATCCATTTAGCGATAAACTGCTCGCGGACTCTTGCCGTGCCGCTTGCGGTTAACAACTTCTGGAACAGCATCACTAGCTTTGCCACTAGGTTCTTCCGTCCGATGTTAGGGCTCTTCTTTCTAACCTAAAAACCGTATCCTTCGCTGCCTTTCATCCTTGGCACACGCGTTCCCGCCGCGCCTCCCATTTTGCGCGCGCATCTTTTGTGACAAGGGGCTCTGGGCACTGCACAACGGGGTAGCCACTGACCGCCAGTGACCTGGCACTGGCCAGTGGTGTAACCGTCTGTGAACAGCGTCAAGCCGTGCTATGTGTACCGCCACGTGGTGGGCCCTGGGATTGAGTGCGTTCACACCCGTGGCGCCTCAGGCCAAAATTCATAGTGCGCCCTGCTCAAGGTGTCCGATCTCCGTGACACTGCAGGTTTTCCCACCTAAGACCAGACTGCAGATAACAGATTGGAGGTAACTCTCCCTTCCATTGGATACTCTCTAGAGAGTTGGAAAGCAGCAGACACACCCGCTTAGTGGGCAAACCGAGTGCGCTGAACGCGCTAGATTTTAGAGCAGGGCGCAAGATGGAAACGTCGTCGACGCCCCCGCCAAGTGGATCAGGTAACTACAATTAACTAGGATATTATCATTGCCAAGCCTGTATAGGCCACGCCGATTTGCCGTCAGAGAGTGAGCTTGGATGCGTCGCTCTGATGGCAGTGTACTCAGTGGCACATTAAAAAATTGGTCACTCTTCTTTATTTGGGCCTTCTGTTCTACACACTCGACTCTTGGCCTTAACAAAGACAGAGACATTTAAATAACTCTTCTATATAGAGTCTATATAATCTATTATTCATATGCAAGCGAACCAGAACTAACCAGATATCCCAACTATTACCCAAACCCGCAGGAAAAGTACGTGAAGGCCCGCCTTAAGGTCAACGGCAAGGTGAACAACCTGGGCAACAACGTCACCTTCGAGCGCTCCAAGCTGAAGCTGCACGTGAGCTCCGATGTGCACTTCTCCAAGGCCTACCTCAAGTACCTGACCAAGAAGTACTTGAAGAAGAACAGCCTGCGTGACTGGATCCGTGTGGTGGCCAACGAGAAGGACTCGTACGAGCTCCGTTACTTCAGGATCAGCTCCAACGACGACGAGGACGACGATGCCGAGTAAACAACACACACACCACTCACACACACAGCAAAAAAGGAAACAATACGTTTACAATGACCTTGTATGCCTGATTCGTTTTTTATTAAATAATCTCACGGCCCCGAAGCAGGGACCGTGTTTTTACACCCGCAAAAACAACAAGTTGTGAACTCTGGAACAAGAAATCCCTTGAGGGGATGATCGCCGCAAAATAAAACCTTGTGAGGTGACCCTCCTCGAGAAAATCCGCTTGCCTTTTAATTGTGGGACTTGGCTACCTTAACTGGAGGCATTATTAATTATAATCGATTGCTATTGGGTTGTCATTGGGAGAAACCCGCTTAGAGCGATGATCAACAGATCTCTGTGTCTCTGCCTTAGCTGCTTAACTTAAATAGTCTTGGTAAAAGCTTGGTGGCTCTAAGATATTCACTAATGGCTAATGTGTGGGTAGAGTAAAAAAAAAAAGCTCAACCCCAACGCTGCGTGCCTCTATCTCGCTCTATTTGGTGATTATGTATTTTTATTTTATTATTTTTTTGCCATAGGCAAGTATTTGGTGAAAGTTTTTCAATGCCCTTTGAGAGAGTATGGCGATTGATGGCAGAAACTTGTTTTAAAATTATTGCCAAGGTGATTTATTTATTTATTTGCAAAAAACTACTGTAAAGATTATGTTGTGCCTGAAAAACTAAGGCTAAACCGAGTGCTTGTAATGACAAAAGCAAAACCTAAGCAAAAACGAAACTTGTATGGTTTTTTATTATTTTAAGGTTTGTTTTTGTATTTATTTATTATTTTTCCAAGGCTACAAGCTTCTAGCTTAAATATCTGTGCGCTTTAGAGCTGCCTTTTAATTATTCTGCGATCATATTAGTATTTAAGTCTGTAATTAAAATAGCAGGGCATTAAAAATCCGTAACCCCAAGCCCGACTGATATCAGGCCACCGCTTGGCGATGTCTCCAAATATTTGCGGCTTTCATATCTTTATCTGGTCGTCTGTTTTTTTCTGTTTCTCCTATCAACGCTGGAGAAGAATACCTTTTGCTGGTGAAATAAGTCCCAGGGAGGCGGATGAGCCAGCGCTGTTATTCACCGCCCAGCCATAAATAATGACCATTAGCTCAGGCAATTCCATATTTAGTTTAGGGCTGAGTAATGGGACTTGGGGAAATGAAAACCACCGGGTACGTGTGTCGAGTGCTATGGGTGTAGGCGAAAAGCTTTTATTTCAACAATTGAGAAGTGCAACAAGTAGGTTTGCTTACAACAATACACAAAAAAAAAAGAGAAGAAAACAAACTAAAACAAGCAACAATTACGCGTAACAATTCTAGCAAAAATATACACTCTATGGTGAGAAAACTTACATCTTTTGTCTTTTTGTTTTTTTTTTTCAGGGTCTTTTGAGTACTAGTTACGGGTTATTATTAATATATATATATATTTTTAGATATTCGAATGTTTTCAAGCGCACACTGGGACGAGATTCACGTTTCGTTGTCGAGTGCTCCGGCTGGAACGGGTCTGGTTACCCCGTTTCCATCGCAATCATCACAATTGAAGGCTGAGTGAGATGAGGGGAGTGAGGATTATACGGAACACGGAATATAGTAAACAGAAAAAAGGGGAAATACTGGGGACTGCGGCTGGGCCATGGCCTGTTGTGTTTGTCCACACGAATACTGTAATCGGAGATGGTACGGCATAAATTAACAATTTTCGTCCAATTAGCGCCTGCCACTGGTCACCGTGCCATATCGATCTTGGCCAGCGCAAACAAACCGCGCTCGCAATGGGGTTGACAGCAAGCAAGCAGCTCACACACTCATTCGATTCCAAGGCCGCACGCGAAAGCTGGGGGAGGTACAGTTGGGTACAGAGAGTAGCGTTAAATAGGGGGGGATTCATGGAGGAGGAGTCCGGAACGGTGGTCCCTCTAATAGCCAGCGAATCGCTTGGCCAGGAATCCGCACATCAGTGCCAGCAACATGCTGCGACCCAGTTGTCCCTCAATGGTGGCCTGGGCACCGTTGGTCGCTTGGTTCGACTTGACGGAGGCCTGGACAGGCGCGGCGACATCCGGTGCCTGCTGCACCTGCTGCGATCCCGGCTGCACTGGGGTCATGGGCGCCAGAGGAGCGGGTCCCTCGCCGGCTGGAGCGGCTGGTGGCGGCGGTGCCGGATAGCAGGCGATCTTCTCCACCTCCACCATTTTGGTGCTGTCGGTCGGATCCGTTTCGTTGACCTTCGTGGGCACGCAAATGATGCCGCCTGCCGGTGGTGGCGGCTGTGCAGCTGCATCCGTGGTCATGTTGGAGGCCTCAGGGTTGAAGGGTGCCATTGGGGCCATGGGTGCGGGCTGGGCCTCTTGCGTAGCATTGGCCATTGGGGCTCCAGGTGCTGCTGGTGCCGCAGCTGCTGCTGCTGCTGGAGCGGCTGCCACTCCGCCTGCATTGATCACTGTGGTGCCATCGGTGGCATTCACCGGCACTCCATTGTTAATGATGATGATGCGATCCTGGCCAGCAGCTGGCGCTGCCGCAGCCGGCTGCGAAGAGGAGGAGCTGCCACCGGAGGGCGTGAGAGCGTGACCCAGCAGGGCGCCGCCCAGACCGCCAGCAAGGAGGCCAGTACCTGGGAAGAAATTAAAGATTAAGCATGGGAAACACACAGCACAGGCAAGGGTGAAAATATGACCAAAAGTTGGTCTGGAAATTTCTAAATTATCGCCTTAAAAAACTCACCGAAGCCCAGGCCGGAGGAGGACTGCTGCGGCGGCGCCGAGTAGTAGGTGGCACCCGGAGGAAGGGCAGAGCCCGCCTGATAGTAGGTGGCGCCCGGCGGTGGGGCAGCAGCGCCCGGATGATAGCCACCGGCCATGGGAGCATGGCCAGCCGACGGATAGTAGGTGGCACCGGCGGGCAAGTTCGACGGATAGCCGCCGCCATGTCCGCCAGCTGCGGGATAGTAGGTAGCACCAGCCGGCACGCCCGAATACTGGTTGCCATGATTCTGGGTGGCCATGATTGGCTGATGGACATTGGAGCCGGTGGCGGCACCATAGCTGGGCGGAGCGGCGCCATAGCTGGGCGCATGATAGGCCGGCGGCGGCTCGTGCATGTTGGGCCTGGCTCCGCCGGCAGGATTGGCCGCGGAATAGGCGGGCGGTGGGCCCTGGGGTACATTCCAGCCGGGCTGCGGAGCAGCTCCAGTTCCGGCGCCAGCACCAGCGGCCGCTGGTCGATTCGGCTGCGAGTTGTAGTTGGGGTAGCTCAGCTTGGCCACATCCGCGTGCGAATTGCCGCCGGCGGCATGGCCGTTGGTGTTGTAGCTGGGCTGTGTCACATGGCCGTAGTTCGAGGACGAGGAGCCGGAGCCCGACGAGGAGGTCTTGCGGTTGCTGTTGCCCTGGTTACGGCGCGCATCCACAACATCGCCGCCGTGCGTCAGCAGGAGAGCGAACACTGTCCAGGCGACGAATGCGACGCTCCTTCTACCACTGGTGGCCATAATGGGATGCAGATGCCAATCCTTGCCAAAACGCTGTCGTATAGCTGTTGCTGACTATAAAAAAAAGAAGAGTCGTAAAAAGCGCAAAGCGTTGAGCGTCAATCAGCGATCAAGTCAACTGACGCGCATGCTAATTGCACAAACCCGTTTTCGATGCGCCGCGGCTTTTGTTGCTTTCGCTGTTTCGGTTATAATTGTTGTTGCCGTTAGCCGTTAGCCGTGAACCTTCGTTGCTCGCGATTTTAAAGTTTCGATTTGACTGGCCGCCCGCTGCTACCGCTCAAAATGCCCAGATTTGCCCGGAAAAGCGCGGATTTTCTCCTCCACGGCAGCTGGGCACACTAGGCGAACAAGGCGTAATCAAACCACGTAAGTGAACAAAAACGTGAAGATTTACGACGTAATGAAAAGTGGTCGAGCCAGAGTGACCGCACCGAAACTATAAAAAAGCCACCATAGATTGGGGGATTTTCTCCTCCATGGCAACTGGTCAGACTGGCCTAACGAGACGCTATATTTTCAGCTATTTTCTAGCATATATGAATCTATCGATGCTTGTACAAAAAATCGATTAAAAGGAAATACTAAAATACAATTTTCGATTGCAAGTCCGAGTGTCATAGCAGTGAGCTTTCAGCGTGTGAAGCGATAAGCGCGCGCTTCTCTTTTGAATTTGAAAACGTTGCCCTGAAATCCACCATTTTAAATATTAAACTCGCTAGACTTTTTTGTATACACATTTATTGCAAGTTGGTTTGTTATATTGTAATTTACGTGTATGCCTCGCCACCTGTAACTACCACAACAATGTACGCATATTCCATTTGCTTAGTTTATGTTTTATGTACGTGAAACGCTCTCTTCCGCTCGCGCTGTTCGGGCGTGTGGTTAAAAAATTTTGTGTGTGAGAGTGTGTTAGTAACTTGAGTACGATCTGCTGGCAGTCCCTCTCGCTCCACCTGGACAGTTGTTGTTCTTTCGCATCGTTTCAACTATATTTACTTTTCTGGAATCAGATTCTGCCTTCGTAATGCTCGAGGGAGGGGTTGTCCTTGCTTTTAAAAATTGATTCGATTTCGATTTACTCGCTATGCCTCGTTCTCGTTACTTTGCTTTCTTCGTTTAACACCTAACAAAATGCACTCGTTATCTGTGTGAGTGTGGCTGTGGGTGTATGGGCTCGGACAGTGTGACCGTGTCGGTGTGTGTGTGTATGTGGAGATGTCCGCTCTCATTTATTCGTACTCGTAACTTAATAACATTAATAATATTTAAAAAAAACATCTTTTGTATACATAAACCTTTGTTTTTTCTTTTTAGTTTTTTTTTTTTTTTGCTTTTAGTATCATTTGTCGTGATTTCGCTTATTTTCTTGTTGGGTTTAGTTTTAAATTACTAACTACTTATATAATGTAATGTTAACTTGTTTTACTTGTTTTAATTTGTCCGTAAAGGTTTTGTTTTCCCATTCCTCCTCTCCTACTTTTCTCCTTCTTTCTCCTGCTCTCTCCTTCGGCCCCCCGCTTCGTTTGTCTTTTCGGGTGTTTTTTTTCTTTTTTTTGTTGCTTTAATACTAACTTGATGTCTGCAAACACCTCTTTGCCAGTTTCAAGTATTCGTTTTTGTTTGGTTTTTTGTTAGTATTCGTATAATAAATCTGAACAATTTGTCTTAAAAAATATATACATATACGTAATAATTAACATTTCGCTATGTTCTCCGCCGTGCAATCCATCCGTAACTTGTGTATAAAATATTTTTCCACTACAAAAAATCACTCTTTTGCAAATAAAACTCAATAAGTTCCTTTGTTTTCTTTCTTGATTTGCTGTTAACATTGTTCTTGTTTGCTTGTTGTTTGTTGTTTTTGTATTTGTTTCGTCCGTTTTATCCGTTCGTCGTCGAGTGTGTGGGTGTAGTTGGTTAGTGGTAGTGGTAGCAGTGTTGTAGTTGTAGTTGTGTTGCTGCTGTCTCGCTCGCTCGCTCTCGCCGTTGCCGCTGCCGTTTTGAACGGAAACGGAAATCAGAAGAGTGGAACAGAACGGAACAGAACGGAACGGAACCCATAACGGTTTAATTGAACAGAGATGACGTTAACGAAAAAGAGTCTCAAAGAAGCGCGCACACACATCAGTACACAGGCATACGTGTGTGTGTGTTGTTGTTGTTGTGTGTAAAATTTGTTTTATTCTTGTAGTTGTTTGTAGCACACCGACTTAAGATTGTTAGTTAAATTTTCTCGTTTACATTTACGGTTTGCTTTGGTTTTCGTTTTCATTATCATTATCATCGTTTTCGTTTTCGTATTCGTTTTTGCTTTGGCTTTTTGTATCGTTTTCTAGCTTTTTGAGTATAGTAATCCTCGCTAAACACTTAGAAGACACACACACATAAACAAATACCAACACAAACGGTTATATTCTCCTCCCCATCTCGCCATCATTTTCCTCCATCTCCTTCTCCTAATCTGATTCTCCTCCACTCCACACTTTCCGTTAGTTTAGTTCTCATTATTTATGTTGATTTATGTTATGTAGTTTACGCGTTTAATTGTTTGTTTTAACCTTTGTACATATTTAATTCGATTTCGAGTTTACTTTAATTCTGTGATTTAAGCACGTTTTGCTCGCCACAACAACAATGCACATTTATAAATATTTCTTTTATCTCTCTTCCCATTTAGGCGAGTGTTTCTCTGTGTGCGTGTGTGTGTCGAGAGAGGCTGTGCTGGGTGAGAGAGAGAGAGAGAGAGTTTGCATTAACCGTTAGGCCACATGCAAGAGAGTGTCGAACTAGAAAGCAAAATTTCCATTTATTTTGGCTTTTAGCAGGGTTATGGGAGAGGAGGGGGCCGAGTGCGGGTGCGGGCGGTGCCCTCTCCCTTGCTCTCTCTCCGGCGAGCAGGCGAAATGAAAGTGAGTGAAACAAAAGAAACGCAAATAAACGCATCTCTAGCTAAGCGGAAAAAGGAGCAACTAAAAAGGAAGCCTCGAGGTTGTGTGATTATCTCTCCTAGTGAGAGGAAAATGCAGTTAGTGTTCAATTCGTTTCTTATTCCTTCTCTCTCTTCTCCTTACTTCTTTTGTTTTGGCTTTTAGTTGTTAGTTTTTAGTTATTAGTTGTTAGTTGTTAATTTTGTTTACGTTTTTAGTGTTGGCGGCACATAAGCAATTTCCTTATCAAAATCAGAAAAAATATAAGTACATACATCCATGTATATTCATATGTAAATATTTTTGTTGTTGTTTTTTTTGGTTTGTTCTTTAAATGTATATGTATATGTATATGTAGGTGTATATGCAATAACATTTATATCGTCGTAATCATATAGCAAGGTAAATACATATAAATCTGTTAATGTGTATATTTTATAATGGGCGTGGCAGCCTGCGCGTCCCTCTTTCTTGGGTATGATTTCTCGTAAATATTACTATCCAAAAAAAGACAACAAACAAAACAACGATTACAAACAATCAAACGGAGATTACATACACATACACATCCTCAACCCTCTCCGGTTGGGACTTATTACTCTTCTCTTCTCTTTTCATTTCATCTCCTCTTCGGCTCTCTTCTCTTATCCTCCTGCCACTACTTGTTAACGTTTAACAGTTCAATCGCCAAAAGTGTAACGGTTGATCTTTCCCTCGGCTCGCTATCTCGCTCTACGCTCGTCCGAACTGCTTTAAAACTTATTATATGAATTACTCGTACGGCGGCTGCTTTGGTTGTTCCTTCCTCCATTTAAGTTAAGTTTAGGTGTTTACGGTTTTTACTGTTTTACATTTAGTTTAACTTTATACAATCTTTGGGTTTCATGGCTGCGGTTTCTCGTCGTCTTTCGTGTGAGGCGCTTTGGGTTCTCTCTGTCTCGCTATCTCGCTAACTCGCTAGCTCACTAACTCGCTAGCTCACTAACTCGCCCTCTTGCCGCCTCGCTAGCTCGCTAACTCGCTAACTCGCTAACTCGCTAACTCGCTATCTTGTATCATTTCTCTAACTTTTCGAAAGCTTTCAGTTTACATTTTATTTGAAACGTTGTTTTTGATTGGGCGCACTCGTCCTAGGATGGCATTCCTGCCCCAGTGCTGAGTGCGGATTCCGGTTGCAGATACGGCTGCAGTTCCACTTCCACTTCACAGCACCGTCTCCATCTCGGCGATTTCCGTCTTGTACGACCTGCGATCCGAGAACGAGAGAATGAGAACGGGAACGGGAGCCCCTGGCGTTAGTGGGGAGTTCAGGATCTTGGGTCTATGTACGACATGTATAGACTACTGTTACTGCTACAGCTACTGCTACTTCACACCAAGCATGCTTCACGGATATATATATGCATGTACACACGCTATGCTACGAGGGACGAGAGTGGTGCAGTGGCTCACAGGACATGCGTTCTGGGCTATGCTAATTAGCCTGCCAGCCAATGAAAAATGTGACAAATTGTAATCAGCCGAGGCCTCTGGCTGGGATGCGGGATGTGCGGCGGGAAGGATATGCTGGATATGGGAGCTCTGATGGCCAACAAAAGCAGGATGTGTGCGTAAAGGAGGGGTTTGTGCAGGGATATGTATGGGACGTGTGTGCGCTGCTGCTCGAAAACATTGGCCATAATGGTGGAGCCAAGCTGGGAACGGAAACGGGAGCGGGAGCGGGGTAACGGGATTAAAGAGGGACCTGGGCGGGGAGGTGGGCCTGGGGTATCTTGGATATCTTGGGGTCTTGCCCAAGACCTGGGCATCATCAATCAATCAGAGTCCAACGGGGCGAGCAGCACTCAAGGGTTTGCATGTAAATAAATTAGTGCCAAAAAGTAAATGCGAAAAGCGTATCATCGCGTGCTGGGTACTGGGTACTGGGTACTGAGTGGGTGGAGGATGCATGCCAGGACGAGGCACGATCCTGCCTTGATGTGCTCTCGCAATAAAGGGTTTTCCCTCGGGTATCATTGCTGTCCGTCGTATCCATCATCATCCATTTATCAGGGAACTTTTCGGCTTCAGGTTTTGGACGCAACTTTGAAGTGTTTTCCACGTGTTTCATGTGTCTGCCATTGCCACTGGCGCTGAATGGAGAGTGTGGCGTGTGTTTTGCTTTAACAATTCGAGGGGGATCCCCTTCCCCCCGCTCTGCTGCTCCAACTTAATTTGCAGGATTCGCTGAAAAGTTTACCTTGTGTCTGCAGGGGTGGCGACGTGGCTTAACATCAAGGCCAAAAGCCAGCAAGGTCCGGACTCGCCTGGCATTCATAATGATGAGCGGCGGACACATATGTGGCCTAGGCGGAGCAACGGAAATCGAACCCCCTCGGAATGCCCCATGATCTACCGCTGAATAAATCTTGGCCTGCCATAATCCACACAAAGGGATAACGGACAACACGCAGAGTGGAGAATGCAGAACGGATACCGGAACGAACAAAGGACACGGGGGCTTGCACACACACGGACATGCAGCCGCAACCTCAGAGCACAACGCATCACCTGCCTCGCTGTGCGGCCCTCCAGTTCCAGTTCCAGTCCACACCTCAATCGCAACCCCAAGCCGATTCCCATGCCCACAATCCGCAATGCGCAACCCACTCCCATTCCCGCACACGCCTCACAGCTCTTGGACTGTTTACTTGCCAGTAATTAATGCAAATGTGTGTTGGAGGGGCGATTCCCCAAGAGCATCCTGGTGGCACCTTGTGCCGATATGATGAGCACAAGGACACACCCTGCCCCACACATATGTATGCCCCAAACAATGGCATCGACAGCACTGCGAGGGAGCAGCGAAGCCAGCCTGGAAGAAGAACCCCCGAGCCCAGGGACCTTTTCCATTGAGCTCAGGCATTTTAATTACAAAATGATCTTGGCTGGAATGTAGCCAAGGAGATGCTTCCTAATATAAGCACCTCTTTCCCAGCTAATCAGAATTAAGAACAGAAAATCCATTATCATTTTGTGCAGATTTATAATCCTAGAAACCACATGAATGGCAGGCACGGACTCAGGCACCCACTCAATGGTGGTCGATGCCCAGGCGGGCACAGATAAAGGTGTTGGCCCCACACACACACTGGACGGGTGAGTGATTGACTGGGTGACTAGGTGACCCTGTCTGTACTAGGAAAGTAGAAAAGTAGGAAGGTAGGAAAGTAGGAAGGTAGGAAGGTAGGAAGGTAGGAAAGTAGGAAGGTAGGAAGGTAGGAAGGTAGTGGTAGCCCCTCTCAATGCTGATGGTGATGGTGTAAGCGATAATGCGGATGCCGGCTGCTACTGCTCCCCTGATCCGTTAATTGCTGGTCCTCCTGCTGCCAGAAGGGGTTGTTGGTGTGTGTGGGGACGAGGACTGTGTGCTGTCTGCTGTCTACTGAGGGTCGTAAAGCGTTCCCACATCCGATTACCGCCCCTACCCATTGTAAGCGACGATATGCAAATGGAAGGACGACCCACACAATTTCCACACAAAGCCGAAGCTGCTGCTGCGAATGAATGACAACAGGAACTGTCGGAAATTGTGCTATAACTAAGATAATAACCAGGGACTGTCTCTCCTCCGATTGCCTGGATGCCCAGCAGCCCGGCTGTCCTCCTGCCCGACTGTCCTCCTGCCCGGCTGTCCTCCTGCCCGGCTGCCTGTTGGTGGCACATCGAATCAGGAACCGAGATAAAGTAATTTAATAAAGTCATTTCCATATATTTATATTAGGGCGGCAGCCAGAGAATGCCCCGAAGGGACGACGACGTGGTGTTGTAGCAGCTGCCCGACATCATTAGCGTGGCCAGCCACGACTCCCGTGCCCGGAAAGAACAACACAGACTGGAGATATATACATGGACGTAGAGGGAGATGGAAATGGAAATGGCAATGGAACTGGAGATGGAGATGAGAGAGAGAGCTGGAATGTTATCTCAAGCAATTGCTTAATTTAATTACGACTGAGGTGAGCTGAGGATGTGGGACTAGGGACTCGGGACTCGATGCAGGACTCGTGCAGGGGCAGGCAGCATGCACAAAGAAAACTTACCACCTGTATAGATCTTGGGCGCTGGCGGCAAGACTCAGGTTGCCCAGCAGCGGCGGCCGCTCCTTTAGATGATGGTGGTTCAGCAGATCCGAGGAGGAGGCCAGCCTGCAAGGGACACGGACACAGGGAGAGACAAGGAGAATTAATTGTGGTTTCCTTTTGAAATTAATTTTAAGGGAAATGGGAGAAGTGAAGAATGGGAACCTGGGAGAGTGATAGTAGAGCCTGGGATAGTAGAACCTGGGATAGTAGAACCTGGGATAGTGAAACCTGGGAGTGTGGAACCTAGAAACCTGTCAAGAGCGACCAGAACCCACCTCAGTTGCGGCGCCTTGATCCCATGCTTGTCCATGACCTTCTCCAGCTGGCGGACGCGCAGCCGGGACATGTCCAGCTCGTGCTTGACCTTCCACAGGTGCGTGTCGCAGATGGGATCGTTGCAGCGATGCTTCTTCAGGATCTCGGTGGCCTCGTAGACGGCACCGCGAAAGGTCAGCGACTTGCCCATGGACAGCGATATGAGGGCGCAACAGTGGCCGCCATCCTTCTTGGCCAGCCGCTTCCGTATGTACTTGAAGTAGACGTGCTCCAGCAGCAGCAGCAGGGCCGCCAGCAGGATGCCCGCCATCAGGAGGAGGAAGGCCGAAAGGAACTGCTCCAGCGCCAGCGGATCCGAGGACTTGTGCTCCTGCTTGCCCGGCCGGCAAGTGCCCGTCATCCAGTAGCGTCGCAGTCGCTCCAGATCCCCGTTGGCCCGGAACTCAAGGAGTCGCTTGTTGAACATCTGGACGTACTTGGAGTTGCGGCTGAAGGCCAGTCCGTAGCCTGGTTGAAGGAAGAAACAGAGGGGGAAGGTAAACAGTGGGGTATTTTCTCAGGTCTTTAATTTTAAGGTTAAATATTAAGAAATATATTTATTTAACTTTGGTTTTTGGCAAATCTTAAATTATATTTTATTTTAAAATTAAATCCCTTGTCCTTTGGGATAATCTCAGCAGTTGAAGGCTTTCTGTCAACCGGAAATGCCCACGTTTCCCCTAAAATTTATCGATAACCATAGCGATAGTTATATTGTGCAAGAAAGAAATCTTTTTTCTCATTTAAATATGATTAATCATTCAAATACTACTAAACAATTATTTAAATAAATGTTCTTAAAGAATGCACCAAATGTTCAAATGATTAAATCACTTAAAGCAAGAAATATGTAAGAAAAAATGTTTAGAAAATCCTGAAAAATGTCAAAGAGTGTCGAAATTTAATGGCACGTTTCCACTTAAATCTATCGAATATATCGATTGCTATTTTGTGTAAGAAAGCATTATTAGGCCCTTATAGAGCTGGCTATACAAGAAATCTTTTATTTAAAGTTTCTTCGCATCTAAGCTTGAAATAAAACAAAAGAAATAGTTTGAAAATCTTAAAAAATGTCAAGGACACCGAAAGTATATGGCAACTCTAGCTAGAGATGGCTCAGCCTCTGTTGTGGCTCTGAAGAAGAAATTTATATTTCAGATGTAGGCAGACTTTCATAGTTCCCATTCCCCATTATATCTGAACTCTGGCCTGTTGTTGTTTAAGGTCAACTCTCTGGCATGCTGGCATGCTGGCATGCTGGCATGCTTGCACCTTGAGGCAGGCACACCCCCCACATGTTGCCAAAAGTTTCATAATCTGCCGTTTGATAAGTTTTAAACTCGTTTTCACATAGTTCGCACTTGGGCAAATGCTTTGTGAGTTTAATAATAACTTTTAATGACAAACTAAATTGCTTAAGAACAAGGCATGCAGGGGACTCGGCTCACCTGTCATGGCATACCAGCTGCCCACGGTCATGAGGCGGCAGTCCTCGTCCTGGGCCACCAGGTAATCCAGCACAGTGCCGTCGTAGATGAAGGAGTCGAGGTTGCCGTTGAGCACGGCGGCCACTCCATCAGCCACACTGGTCTTGTTGTACCTGGGGATGACGAGAGCCATCGATCAGAGTCAGGAGGAGAGGCTCTCTGGGAGGATTAGGACACTCACAGTCGCATGTAGTTGTGCATGACGTTGAAGTACTTGTGGATGGTGGAGTCCGTGTGGCTGTACGGGATGGTGCCGAACTTGAAGGAGGGCTTGTGCGAGAAGGGATGCACCAGGCGGCTGTCGTTGAGGCCACTGAACTCGTGGAACTCCTCCCTGGGCGGAGTCGGAGAGCGGGAGAGCAGAGTTAAGAGGAGATCCAGAGGGAGAGCGGGAACGGGTTACCTGGTTATCATGAAGGCGGCCAGGTTGGCAGTGTAGATGGCCAGGAATACCACGGCGAAGAGGGCCCAGACGTTGGTCATGAAGCGCGAGGTGAAGCCGCGCGGCGAGTCCACGTGGACGGCGGCCTGGAAGAGGACGGCCCACACCAGCCAGTAGGTGCGGAACAGGGAGAAGCGGTACGGGGTCACGTTCGTGTTCTGCAGGTACAGCTTCATGTCGTAGCCGCTGGGCGATAGCCACTCGAACAGGAAGATCATGAAGGTGGCCGCCTGGATGGCCACGATGCCCACCTAGGAGCATGGCAGAGCACACAGAGAGAGAGAGGGAGAGAGATCCAGACTTACCCGGTGAGTACTCTGTGTGTGTGTCAGAGGGTGGAGCAAGAGCTTGGGACTTACCAGCATCCAGGAGGCGGTATCGAAGGGCTCCAGGAAGGCGGTGGGCGAGATGATGCCCGTCCGCTTGGCCACCACAATGGCAATGCCCGTCTCCATGAAGGGCTCGGAGAAGTCGACCACCGCCTCGCGCTCCGTGTTGATCATGAGCGAGGTGAGGACCATGTCCGTCTTGCGGTTGACCAGATCGGCGATCAGGCCGTTCCACTTGCCATTCTCGAGGGTACCCCATTTACCATCTTCGACCCGCACCAGCTCGTAGGTGAAGCCCAGCTCCTCGGCAAACTTCTCCAGCAGGTCGATGCAGAAGCCGCTGCAGCATTGATAGAAGGACTCGTTGCGGTGTGCCTGGCCCACATCGATATCGGCGGCCATCTCATGGTCGGCGGCCACCCGGCAGAGCACACCGCGGTCCATCAGGCACTTGCCACTCACCGGGTCCGCGGGCGACAGATTGATATAGGGTGCCTCTTCGAGGAATGTGATCTTCAAATGGAACTTCTCCGGCACGCCCTGGGGCGGGGCATGCGAGTTGCCCGGCCACGCAATGTCGCGGATGTCCAGCTTCTGTGTCTCCCACGACTTCCACACTCCAATCTGGTGTCCAAATTGGAGGTGGCATCATCGAAGGTATCGGAGTATCGAAGGTATCGGAGTATCGGAGTGGCAAGTGAGTGGAAAGCCGTGCAAGATCGGTTCAAGATCGGTGCGGGATCGGAGATTGCATTGGGAGAGTGAAGAGTGGAGAGTGAAGAGCGAAGAGTGGAGAGTGGAGAGTGGAGAGGCAAGAGGAGTGAGCGAGGATTAAAAACAGAAAGCATGCGGGCAAGCAGGGAGCAAGGAGCAAGGAGCAAGGAGCTCGGTGTACTTACCTCCTCCCACACGAGGTTCTTGTTGTTGGCGCTCGGCCGGAGGTTCATGATCTTGAGCTCCGCGGAGCGCAGATCCCCGTCCGCCGTGAACTCGATGTTCGGCTTGTTCAGGTCCCCCTCGATGGACACGTTGCGGAGATACTTGAAGAAGCTAAAGAAGCGGAAACGGAAATGGAAATAGAAACGGAAATGGAAATAGAAACGGAAACGGAAGAGCAAAGTCAAGGGTTAACATGGGCTGCAGAGGAGCTACTGTCTCTGACGGCTACTGTCTCTCTCTCTAGGAGGCTACACTCTCCCTCTCTAGGAGGCTACTCTCTCTCCCTCTAGGAGGCTACTCCTTACTCCAGACTTACATTTCACCATTGTCCCAGCGGCCGCGACCCTCGTCCTCGCAGGACAGCGACTGGGTGGTGAGACGGCGGTCCCGATTGGCCGGATCGGTGAGGTAGGCCTCGACGCCATAGCTGTAGATCTTGATGGCATTGGATATCTCGTTCATGAGCGCCGCACTGGAGGTGTCAAAGTGCACGCCGAGCATGCCGACGGGGAACTGGGAGTGGGCATCCTTCTTCTCGATCACCGACTGGCTGACCACCCACACATAGTTCTCCCCCGTCAGCTTCATCTCCTCGGCGGCCCGCAGAATGGTGATGGCCTCCGTCTGCGTGGCATACAGGAGCATGACCCGGGCCTCGCTGTTCACCAGCTCCATGAGGTCGCTCGTCCGCGTCACCACAATCGAATTGAGGATGGTGAACTTGAAGTGCTCCTGCATCTCGGCCACCCGCTCCCGCACCGCCTGAACGAAGTCATCGTGACCCGCTATCTGGGAGGTGACCACCGAGAACTGATGCCACTTGTATCGCTCCAGGATGCTCAGCATGGCGGCACTCTGGTGCTCGATGCTCGGCGCCAGTTGCAGCTGCAACGTTGACTGCGAGGCCCTCCGCTCCAGGCCAGAGTTGTCCGCATTCCACGAGATCACCGGAATGCCCAGGTAGCCCGCCAGCTGCAGGAAGTACTGGGCCGAGGCGGTGCTGTGTCCGAACTGTTCGTTGTTCATCATGTACAGGATGGCCGAGACGTTGACGCGCAGGAACTCCTTGCACAGCGTGCTCAGGATGGCTGCGGAAGGTAAAGGAGGGGGAGAAAGGTGGATATTATACATATATCTTCCTATTGATCAGGTTTTTGTGGGCGAAGTGCAGGGAAATGAGTTCTAGCTGGGGATAATCTCCTTCCCTCACAGTGTACACTGTTTGCTTTGAGTTCATTTGCATACCTGACCCACTGACACCTTGCTAGGGAGGTAGACCCCCCCCGAGGTACTACCACTTCAGTTCCCACTCCCTTTACAGCTCCCACTCCCTCTACAGCTCCCACTCCCTCTATAGCTCCCAAACCCAGCCATTTCCCACTCCCAAACCCAATCATTGAGTCCCAATCTCAGCTCGTGCGTGTCTTGTGTACAGATGTGTGGCAATTAATGCCAGATTAGCCACCTTCCGAACTTGTTTTACGATTGGGTGGCGTGCTCCACTCCACTCCACTCCGCTGGCTTCTAACCTCCTCCAGTGGGTGGAGGCCTACTCGCTAATTGACCTACTTCGCTCTCCTCGTGGTAAATAATTCACGTGCAATCTCAGTTGAAGCGGAAAAGTGGAAAATCCGAGTGGCGGAGTTGGGTGCAGTCGCCATCGATGACATTATTGTTCACCAATGTTTCCACCAGTGACCAAGAGATAATTTGGTAAGTTTTTTTGGTCGGATTGGGGAATGGGGGGGCCAAGGAGCTGGGGAATCGATGACAAGACATTGTCAAGTCGTAGGGACGTGCCCCTGCCAGACGTCCTCGTCGTTGTCCGTCGTCCTGTCAATGCTTTGGCAAAATGTGAAATCTCATCAAAAAGTTTAATTAACTTTTTCATCACTTTACTTCTGCTCTCTGCATTCTGCAGAGAGGAGGAGGAGGAGCTGGAGGAAGAGGAGGAGCTGGAGGAAGAGGAGAAGCTGGAGGAGGAGGAGAAGCTGGAGGAGCAGAACCAGCCGGAGGAGGAGGGCCTCGGGTCTTGCTAATTTTCTCCCTGTGTGGCAGCATTCCCCTCACTGCCCCTCCGCCTGCATTCAAATACCCATTTCCATGCCGTAGCCGCAGAGATAGAAATGGAGGATGGAGGATGGAAGGGGCATAGGCTCAGGCACCGCACTCCGGATGATGGATCGATGGACGATGGACGATGGACGATGAAGGCTTGATTGGAATGCGGAAGCACAGAGAGAGAGAGAGTGAGACCTTTGTTCGCATTTAACCGAGGATAGAAATTCACTTAACAGAATTAATGCCCGCCTCCGAGGACAGGAGGAGTCTCCGAAATTTAATTTCCATTTTCAAGCAACATTTTTGATGCCTCCCCTTCCTCCTTCTCCCAGTGGCGACCGTGTCCGTGTCCGTCCATTAGGAATTTAATTGCAGGCATTAAGCGGACTGTAATTGCATTATCAAGTGTCGAGGTGCCGAGGATTGGGTCCAGCTGCTTCCTGTTCAGCGCTGGGCAAGGGTAAGGGTAAGGGAAAGGGATTGGGATTAACCAACGCCCCGAAAAGTGCGTAACGTGGCAGGTAATGTGAGCAGCAATTCATCACGGTTGGCAAGCTGGGAAGCTGGGAAGCTGGGAAAGGGTCCCCGAAGGACTCCCGGAAGTGACTGTGGCGGTGGCTGTCATAAAGGAGAGAAGCCGGCAGAGCTTTTCGGTCTTTTTGTGATGTGCAAATTGAATTTTGACACACAGCGACCTCCAGCCCCAGCTCCTGGCCAGAATTTAACTGCCAAAAAGGAGAGCAAGGCTTGGCAGAAGCAGGAGCTGGATCTTGTTATTGTTGTGCCACTCAGGAGCAGCACAGGAGCGAGAGGAGAGAGGGAGCCAGAGGAGGAAGGAGCAGGAATCAGAGGAGGAAGGAGCAGGAATCAGAGGAGGGCAGAGCAGGAGCCAGAGGAGGGAAGAGCAGGAGCCAGAGGATAGCAGGAGCCAGAGGAGGGAAGAGCAGGAGCCAGAGGAGAGCAGGAGCCAGAGGAGGGAAGAGCAGGAGCCAGAGAAGGGAAGAGCAGGAGCCAGAGGAGGAAGGAGCAGGAGCCAGAGGAGGGAAGAGCAGGAGCCAGAGTCAGCTGACAGCTGTCAGCTGTGACTTTTCTCCGCCTTTAAGTCCCGAGACCTGAGTCCTGAGTCTTGAGTATTTAGCACTGAGTCCCTTCGCTCCCTTCGCTCCCTTCCTGCTCTCTGACAGGCAGCAGGAGGTGCCTCTGTCAACTTATTATAACATCCATTAATTTCATTTAAGCATCATTCAATTGCCTTCGGTTTTTATCGCAAGTTATCACAAGTTCCCGACAATGCAAGCGATGGAGTGCAGGATGGAGGATGGAGGATGGAGGGAGCAGGCACTCCTCGTGTGCGTGGCCTCCATCCAACCAACCAACCATCCGTTTCCCCTTCACTCCTCCTCGCCAGCTCTGGGGGCAAACTTTTTACATTACGCGCCATGCAGGCAAGTGGAAAAAGCGCTGACATGGAGGCCGCAAGACAGGAGGGGGTGAAGGAATAGGAGGACACGCCAGGAGATGGAGACACACGACACACTCTGTGGAGTGCCTGGGCCAAGTCTGGGTCTCCGCTCAAGAGCCCTTTCCAGGAGAAGTCGCCGCCCGAAGTGGCATAAAGCACAATTAGGAGTCGCAGCTGCTGTCCCAGCACTTCAATTCCCCCTTGGCAGTCGATAATGTTGAACTATACTCGATGCGGGTACAGGATGTGAGGGGGAAGGAGGACACCATGACCAGAACCAGAACCAGAACCAGAACCAGGACCAAACCTAACCAGGACTGACTGACTGGAAGCCCGCATCACAATCGAATCTATGAAAAGTTCGCATCTCGTGCACACAATTAAACATTTGCCGCGATAATTCCGGCCGATTAAGCAGCCATTCCAGCCACTCCTCCTGGCCTCGATTCCAGCTCCAGCTTCCTAATTGGAACATCGGATGGGCAGGGCTATGTGCCTCCCTGACTGACCACTGACCATCCTAACAGCCAGGATTTATGAGGCATTTCCGACCCTGTACAGTGCAGTTTGTCCTGATTAGCATCATCAGACGAGTCAATCTAGCCAGGCTATAGTTTATTTGTTCCGATTTAAAGGGAATATCCTTAAAAATGCGTAGAGAGATTTCTCTATGAACTGCAGCTTGGCAAGTTTCGGTGTTCAGAGTGCTCCTGGCCAGGCATCCTTCGCATTCATGGCAAAGCTCAAAGCCCAGGACTCACACGCACACGCACAGGATCTGACATGGGCGTGGCCAAAGCCAATAAAAAGGAAATGCCATGTGTATGCCCAGGATAGCGGCAACAACAAGTGGAGAAGGGAGCAGGGATGGGAATAGGGTAGGGATAGGGAGCAGGGAGCAGGGATAGAGTAGGAATAGGGAGCTGGGACAGGAAAGCAGGGACAGGGACAAGGAGCAGAGAGACGAAGCAGGGATCAAGGAGCAGCCAGCAGGAAGCAGACACAGAACTAAAGGAAGCTCTGCGAGCTAAACTAAAAACCAAGGCAAGGAGACTGGGCGATGGCAACTTGGCGCATATTTTATAACTTGACGTCACTGGGCTCCCAAACCTAAACCTAAACCCACACCCTCACCCACACCCACACCCCTGTCCCTGCTGGGCTCCTCCCTCCACTTACATGCGAGCAGCCGAAATCCGCATGACGACAAAATGACAGGAGCTGGGTGGCAGTGGGTGTGGCAGAGTGGGCCGTGTGGGTGTGGCCAGGACGACGACGAGGACGACGAGAGCGCCCAAAAAACATCTTATCGAATATCAAAGTGTTGCCAGATGATTTTTCGCTGTCAGGATGGGTTCTTCGGCGACATGTGTGCCGCCATGCTGCGCCGGGAACGGTAGTGGGAACTATGCCAGCATAGGCGGCTCCTTCCTGCCTTGGCCCTGAGGCTCCTTCCCCTTTCCAGAGCTTCCTTTTCCGCTTGCCGCGTTGTCAAAATTCCAACGCTGTTGTTAGCATCGAATTAAAACTGATTCATTCGAGCAGCGAGGATGCCAGGCAGGATGGCAACGAGGGAAGGGTTAGGGTGTGTCCTCAGCATCGACTCAAGGACATGGCGACGTCACACAGCTCGAAGGAAGGTGAAACTTTGGTGCAAAGTGATGCGGCAAAGTAGTTCTTCTCCTCGTGCCCATCCTCCTTCCGCTGCTGTCCTCCTTCTGGGGCCACACCCCAAAGGGGTTTCGGGTTTCAGCAATGGAGCGAGCTGTCCCGACAACCTGAGAGCCTTGAGGAGCAGCTCCAGCTGAGAGAGGAGGAGAGAGGAGGGAGAGTGAACTGGAGTGGAGTGTGTGTGTGTCGGCACCTCGCCCACAACCGCAACCACTTGGCCAGTTGGGCCATTAGGCGTGGTTTTGTCTCCAAGTCAGAGGCAGAGTCTGAGGGAGAATCAGAGTCAGAGATAGAGTCCGAAGCAGAGTCAGAGGTAGAGTCCCAGTCCCAGTCCCAGTCCCAGTCCGACTCAGAGCTTTGCTGGACTGCGGAGTGGTCCATCATTAGCAACCGAGCGTGTATAATCAGGCAATTCGCCGTCCCAGTAGCCAGGACAGCCAGGACAACTCCACCTCTCGGTCCCGCATCCGTTGTCAGCTCGGTCGCCGCAGGGATGTGTGCGATGTCAACAGACTTAAGCGCAGTTCATAGTTTGTAACCCGAAACCCGAAACCGAGGCGACACACACTGTTACTGTTCTCTTCTCCGGCAATTCCCAGTGGTCGTCGCCCAGTCCCAAGGATCAACCGCATGGCCCTAAGGCAGCTCCTGCTCCCTATCCCCTTGTTCAAGTTCAAAAGTCTCTCGAGGGGAGGAAGAGACAAGCATGTAGCACAAGGACCCAGGCACCAGGCACCAGCCACCAGGCACCAGCCACCAGGCACACAGGACACACAGGACACACAGGACACACAGGCAAGGGACGAGACTACTAAGCCCGAGGGCCATTCTTGACCTGGCAGTGACTCCAAGGCTGTGCTGTGCCTTCAGCTCTGGCGGCGCCAATTAGTGGGCTTGGACTTGGGTCTGATTTGGGATTTGGCTTTCTTTTTTCTTTTCCTTTTCGGGGCTAAGGAAAATCTGTGTCTGTGTGTGCACTGAAAGAAAAGGCTGAGCCCCATTTGATTAAGGAATAAACTGGGGAAATTTCAATTTGAGGACCCAATGGGAAGCGTATTCAGGGGAAGTAAGTCATCTATCTATCACAGAGTGACCAGTGTCCAAGGCCCACATACTCCGCTTCGTGCCAAAGCCATTGTCCTGCTTGACTTGGCCAGGACCCAGCACCCAGAGGCCAGCGTGGGCCTCTTTTCTCTTCTTATTTTTTTTTTCTTCTTTAGCCATTTGTTTGGGGCTTGTTTCGGCGGCAGCAGGACGAGGGACGACACACACAATGTGGATTGTGGATTGCCCTTGGCTCCGAGGGGCAGGGGACACGCACGTCCGGCGTGGCGGGAAATTAAGGATGAAAAAGGGAAGGAAGCGAGAGAGAGAGAGGAGCCGGGAGTGACCAGTGCCTGGCCTTTGGAGAATCAATTTACGGCCAACGGCAGCTGCGGCTGAATATTTGCACGTTGCCAATAAATACGGCCAGACTCTGGGCCTCCGACATGTCTATGGTGAATTCCCAGGAGGGGGGGGGCAAGGACAGCAGCAGCAGCAGGAGGAGTAGGAGCATCCACCTAGCCAGTCAGCAGCCAGCCACTTTCATATTCACTCAATCGAGCTCTCCTCCACTCGTGCTCTGAGCTGCACTCTAACACCATTAGATGGGGCAGAGGACGCCGGACATCGGACATGGACATCGGACACAGGACACCAGACACCAGCCACCAGTCCCAGGATGTAGAATGTAGAATGAAGGAGGTGACTGGACCCGGACACCTGGCAGGTGTGGAAAGCGCTTGCAGTTACCGACAGGACGGGAACAGGCTTCAACAGCTTATTAATGCGAGACCAGCAACGATGGACGCTGCGGCTTCCGGTGGAAGCTGGCCAGCAGGAGGAGGAACAGGCAGCAAAAGGAGGCAGGAGGCAGCAGGAGGAGGCAGCAGGAGGAGGTTGGAGGCAGCAGGCAGCAGGAGGAGGCCGGAGGCAGAAGGAGGAGGCAGCAGGCAGCAGGAGGAGGAGCCAGCAGGGGCAGCCGCATGTAGACAAGGTGTAAACAAGGTTAACGGCGCCGACATAGCTGCAGTGGCCATCGGATGGTAATCGCGGGTTCAATGGCTAATAATAAAGGATGTGGAGCTGATGGTGCTGGTTAATGGTTGGCTCCCCGCCCTATTTCTCCTCCTGTTCCCATCCCCCCAAATAACAACCAAAGGGGAGATGGGATGACAAGAAAAATGACTTACGGCTGCTGGGGATCCCAGTTGTCGGACACTGACAATGGAGTGATATATGGATACGTCGTGGGCTGGAGCTGCGAGTTCGATTCCAACTTAAAATGTCATTTAGCAAAGTGGGAGGAGAGAGAGAGAGAGAGAGCTGAAAGGGATCATTCAATCATTCATCCGCTCCTTGACAGCCTCTGCCTTCCCTCGTATATTGCGTATACGCCACGTGTGGCCCACGTGCTGGAACGCGGGCTCAAGTGCCGCTTAAAGGGGTTCAAGTGCCGCCTGCCCCTTAGAACAAACGTTGCCAGGATAACAGAATTTGATGGCTAATAACTGATAACTGACAGGCATCCGTGATCCTGCCACTGCCACTGCCACTGCGTTATTGTTAAGCAATTAATGCAAATTAGCCGGATGGCCAGGCTCTAATGCAAAAGCGGAAAGAACATGCTTTGCAACTTTGCAGCCGTGAAAATAATCGGATAATGGATGGACATGTACATGTCCTTGTACACATGTTCGTGCGCACTGAAAGGGCGCAGCAGACAGCAAACCTTGTCAGCAGGATAATGGGGCTCTAGTGTTGACGGCGCTGACAGCTAACCAGAGAATCTGACAGATGACTATTGCACGTTCGTTCGTGAATACTTCGGGTCGTTCACTATTTTGGTTTAGTTTCTAATATTGACGCGTAAATATGTGTTTTAATTCCTACTTACATGGGTAGTTTTAAATAATAGTTACCCTAATCGCACACTATTTTTGGATTCAAATTATTTATGGGGTTATGACACTGCATTGATGCTTTTCTTACTACAAGTAATGTTTAAGGGATTTTACGTTAAAGCAAAGAAAAAGCCAAAAATATGACACTTTTGATCAACAAGTCAATCAAAATAAAAAATAAATAAAATAAAAGA
>JAEIIF010056933.1:0-32917 GCA_018874455.1 Drosophila trapezifrons | reverse complement strand
CAACAACAACCCACCACCCTGTCATCGAACCCCCGCCCACCCTCTGCCACCACACACTCAAAACTCACCACACGCCGAGCGCTGTCTCTCACTGGGAATGGTGTTGCGTATTTAACCGTTTCCCAACACTGCATGCCTCGAAACCGAAACCACCGCTGCCACTCGTTAACCACCGTTACCCACCGTTACCACCCGTTACCACCCGTTACCACCCGTTACCACCCGTTACCGTTGCCGCAATAACCGATAGCTTCCCCCGCAACTGGCGCAATCTCTTTGGCGTCCGCAACAGCTTCCTCAGCGGCGCCGCAGGTGAACCGATCACCGGACTGCGCCTCCACCACTCAGAGCCCGGCAGGGCCAACACCATCGAGGTGGACGACTGTGACTATCTGCCGGCGGGCGGTGCCCATCAGATGGTGCTGCTGGAGCAGCTGGAGCAACTGCAGCAGCTGGCTGCCCTGGCGGCTGCTGACTCGCCGCCCATCTCCGCCGGCCTTGGAATGGGCATGGGCCCGCATCAGGTGCTGGTGACCGATGCCAACAGCGGCCAGCTGGTGGAGCAGTTCTTCGTGGAACCCGGCACCGTGGCCGAGGAGACGCTGGCGCCGCTCGATCCACTCGATCCCCATGCGCATCTGCATCCACACTCCGCCTACTACTCGCCCCATTTGCCACCACCGCCATTCGCCATCGACATCGACATGTTTCCACCAAGACGGCCCAACGGACAGAAACCGAACGTACAAGCCACCGCCGCCTATCCGCTGCCGCTGCTGCCGAGCTTTGAGCAATTCAAGCGCATTACCACGCCCATCACGAATCTCTTCCGCAGCTCCTCGCCCTCGGGCATCCACGCCCATGCCCACGCCCACGACCACGTCGCCTCCGGGGTAACAGCCTCGCCCAGCTCCCTGGTGGGCTATGTGCGCGACCACCTGGACAAGAGCTGCAGCCACTGCCAGAACGGGAGTCAGCCGGTGGTGTTGTCCACGCACCACACCCTTCACCTGGCCACCGCAGGCCTGGCGATTGGCGCCTGCCCGGATCCCTGCTGCCTGGCGGATGCTCATCCCCATCCCCAGCACCAGCCAATGGGCTATCCCTATGTCGGCCCTGGTGAGCCTCCCGCCACGGATCCCGCCATGTGTGGCGAATGCGTGGACCAGCACTTCCTGGGCGGGCTGACGGGACCGCAGATGAATCTGGGCGTAGTGCCCACCTACCATGTGCACACGCCCACGCCGAATGCCCATCGCAGGGCCAGGGGACAGATGGCGACGCCTCCGCCGCCGCCCACACAGTCGGTGCTGCGACTGTCCCGACAGCTGAGCGAAGATGCCCTGGTGGCCGCCGTTCCCATCTCGGAGGCCAAGGCGCAACCCACTTCGATACTGAAGAAACCGAAGCTGGAGCGAAGGCGGCTCTTTCACGAGGGTCAGTCACGATCCCTGGACTACGACGATCTGCACACGAAGAGCTGGGGTCGCCGGCGCATCCGCTACGAGGACGAGGTGCTGCCCTCGTCCGCGGACTACCCCTATCCGCATCCGAGCGCCTACGCCCACTCGCCCACGTCGGCGATGTCCCGGCGCTACGGATCGGAGACGAATATCCGTCAGTCGTACATGGGCGCCAATGTGGATGCCAGCCATCCGTTGAGCCACTCGCACTTCCTGGTGACGGACGACAAGATTGTGACCATAATGTATGACTCAGATGTGGGCTGGACACGGCGCGGCGTGGCGCCGTCCCTCTTCCGCGGGGCGCACCGTCAGCGAGGATTGGCGGATGCCAGGCACCACATGTCGCTGGACTTGCAGCGAACCAGCCAGCAGAAGCTGTATGGACCGGCGGCGCCGTACTTGAAGCGCCGCCGGAATCTGCCACATCCGCCCAGTGCCCAGAATGCGCACAATTTCTCGCCAATGGAGGGCGGATCAGGATTGGAAGCGGGAGCGGCGGGAATGGAGCACGGCAACGGAATGGGTAGCGGTGGTGCACACAACACGACCAGTACACACAATAGCAACCACTACACCAACCACCAAAATAGCCAAGCGAGTAGTGTTAGTGTTAGCCAAAGTCACAGCCAACAACAACAACAACAACAGCAACCACTACAAAACCAACAACAACAACAATCAGCTAGGCAAAAAGGGAAAGAAGGCACCGCCGCCAACAGCGGATCGATGATGGCATCGGAGCAGCTGACGAAATCTAGTAGTGGGAGCGGTGGTGCCACATCTGCTGCCGCTGCTGGGCATCTTGTCGTCGGTGGTACTAATGCTAATAATGCTTCTTCTTCCTCTTTTGCAAATCCCCAACAACCACCACCACTACAACAACAACAACAACAACAACTACATCATGGATCACCCAACCAAATCAACAACAATAACAAACGTGTCCCATCATCAACAATACCAACAACTACACCAACACCACACCAACAAAACATGAACACCAACAACAATGACGTTAACAACTTGACGCTTGACGCCACACACCAACAACAACAACAACAAAACCAACAACCACCACCAAATACATGCACAATTCTTATCACAAATACAACAACAACATTAACAACAACAACAACATCGTCGAATGCAACGAATGCGGCGGCAACGACAAATGCAACAACAACCGCAACAACAACCGCAACAACAAATGCTACAACAACTGCCACAAATCCAACAACAACAACAACTAACACGAACGAAACAAACGCAACAACGAACGCTAATCCCGACGCGAATGCGGACCCGGATGCTCCGCTGGACGTCATCGACTGGGATGCCATCGATGCCATGCTGGACGACGACTTCAGCGAGTACGACAAGGACAAGAACGGCGCCGACGAGACGGGCGGTGCCAAGTCAACGGACGGAGGCGGTGCCGAGGGTGAAGAGAAAGTCGGTGAGTACTGAATGAATCATGTGAAAGGGGTCCAGCTGGATCTTACTATTCTTATATTAATATACATAATACCCAAGGCTCAGTGACTAGAAAGCATTGCCTACTTTCTGGCGGCTTTTAGTACTTCCAAATATTACGTATACGTGACATTATTACGTATACGTATAGTTTTAGTTTAAACATTGTTGGTGTAGCGTGGAAACCGTTCGCCTGATCCATATGCATATGAGTTCTTCTCAGAAAACCATCCTAAATCCTAAATGTTTTCAAGTAAATTAAGTATTAAATCAAAACAAATCAGGTTCCGTGATCCCTCTTAAATATATTAAAGCATTTGAAAATCCCCTAACAGATGGCAGCCTCTCGGACACCGCGAATGACCGCAAGAAGGGCGGCACCGTGGACCAGGAGCGATCGCCCAAGGGCGGCAGCGGCATGGGCAAGAAGTCCAACTCCACCTCGCAGCTGTCGGCCACAGGTAGGCGTTTTTCCGTTCCGTTCTCTGTTTGCGCTTGTTTACCGTTCTCGTTTCGTTGCCTTGGGTTGATCAGTCAGCCAGTCAATCAATCAATCAGTCAATCAGTCAGTTGAGACATCCGTTTAATCGTAGCATCGTAGGCTCAAGCCCGGCGAGCGAACTCATCTTGTCTTCTGTTCTACTTCTTGTCACATCCATTGCTTTGCCATTCGATTTTCCGTTGCCCAATCAAGTACTAACCTCATGACCACACTCTTAACCATAACCGTAACTCTAACCGTAACCATAACCATAACCATAGAGAAGCTAACCCAACTAACCAATATATAGTAAAATAAGAAAACTAAAACTGTGTAAAATGCCGTACTCGAAGGTCGTAAAAGACGTATGGGCTTTGGAAAGAAGGGTAAGAACTCGTTCACGGTGCACCGCAGCGAAGAAGTGCTGCCCGGCGATATCACGCGCGAGCTGCGCAGCGGCGGCGGCGGCGTCGGCGGTATTGGCGGTGTTGGCGTTGGCGCTGGCGGGCTAAGCGGGGCCGGTGCGGCCAGTGGGGCCGGTGGCTCAGGCGGTGCCGGCGGCGGCGGCCTGTCCCGCGGCTCGTCCTCGGAGGCGGACGCCATCGAGCAGTTTTTCGGCGATGGCGCCGGCGGGGAAAGGTGCGCACAAGTCCAACTTTCTACTCTAAACTATCTTCTCTCTCTCTCTCTACTGTACTCTATCCTACTCTACTTACTACTCTACTCTCTCGCTCTCAAAGCTATGCTATCAGTTATTTTTCGGTTGATTATCGTTTTGTGACTTTCTTCTTTTGGTTTTTTAGTTGCCTTTTTGGAGGATAAAAATTTCAAAAAAATAAAAATAAAATAAAAAAGAAGTAAAAATCTTATAAAGTCTGAAAACTGAGTGAAGAAAACGCCACCCAGTCAGGCTGTCGATTGAGATGATAAACATTAGTCGGCCCAGAAGCGTAACATCCACTAACAGTATCGGTAACAGAACCCCTTCCCGAAAACAAGTCCCGCTCAGCACACAGGATATTATATGCCACTATCCCTAGATGTAAGAGCTTCTCACCCTTATCCTCTCTGACTTTTCGCGCGCGCTTTTTTGCCAAAGCTTCAGCCAAAGCTCTCTCTCCAACTCTCTCTCTCTCGCAGGCATGACAAGCTCTAACAGCAACCGTAACCGTATCCGTATCCGTATTCGAACCATATCCGCCTCCCCCCGTTTACTTGATTTATTATTTTCTGACCACCTTGAAAGCGCAGGCGCAGCAAACCAAAAAAAAAATAAAAACCAGATCCAGAACAACCTAACAAAAAACCAAACCAACAAACAAATCCAAAGTCGATACGTATTTTTAGGCTTATTAGGGGAATGCCCCTATGAATGGGGCTTCCCCGAACCGAAGCGGGGCACTCCGAAAGCTTTTCGCATCCGCAGTTTTCGAGAAAAATGTCGGGCACTGGGGAAAGCTTTCGGATGTGCGAGAGTGGCCCATACTCATACCGATATGGCGCCCAACCCAACTTGCATTTTACTTTCGTAGCAGCATTACTCTACTTACTATTACTAACCAACCCGTAACCGTACGATTGCTAATGCCATTTGTAATACCCACACAACATTTATTCCTAGCGTTCTGTTCAGTTCGATTTCGATTTGCATGCATTGAGTTAAGCCAGCCTATACTTTAATATACTCGTAACCACCCGTACTCGACATACCAGCAACTACCAATCTATTGCAGCCTCTCGTTAATACTTGAGCTTGAGCTTAAGCTAAGGTTAAAGCCACGGCTTTAAAGCGGTAAGAGCTAAGCGTAATCAAGGAGCTACCAACACATCCGGTCGGGCAGTTTCCAAAAGAAAATAAATATAAATAAAAAACACCAAATACATACTCCATTATATTCCACGAACGATCCCGGAGATCTTCCTTGAGGTCTTCGATCCCCGTCAAGCGAACTAATGTTTATCATCTGCCTCCCGCGAGATTCTCCTTCAGTTCGATTATGTTTTGCGCCATTGATTCGGATACCTAAGTATATACACAGGGAGCTCTGTCACAGAAAGTCAGCAGACATTCAACAACAACATCAACAACTACAACAACAACAACATCAACAACTACAACAACATCAACAACTACAACAACAATCAACACACATAGATCACAACAACTACAAAGTAGCAACCAACAACAGCTGCATTAACAACAAAACCAGACTCATCTGAAAATTGGCCAATCAAGACAGCAACTAAATTCGCATTCGCACACGATATAGCGGAATATAGCGGAGGAGTGCAGTATATATCACCGCCAAGCATCGATGTAACACTCTTTTGAATACTAGAACCTTAATACACAACCAAACGGGTTGAGTTTCTAGTGAATATTGCAATAATTGTTTTCATTTAGGCCACTAGTTTTGATGATTTGTTCGCTAATATATAAATATATATATATACATATAGTGTGTACTCTCTATGATCTATGTTCTTATGGTTATTCAGTTCTCTCGTTTACGCTTGATTTACCCCTCAGTTTGTATTCAGATTTCCGTTAATAACTCTTACACTATATCTTGTCGCTCCTTCGGGGATCCCCAAGCTGGGTTTCGCTCCTTTGAGGTTGTGTGCGGTTTCCAAGAGCCCAGCGTCGAGAATCCAGAGACACCAAGGACTCAGCGTTGTAATCTCACGTCACCCTTCATCGTCGCTTTTGATTTATGTCATCAGGGAAAAATCCAATCGAAATTGTTTTGTATTCCAAGGCTCAGTATCTACATGTCTTACGTTTAATTAAATTTAATAAAAGTCTAGTAAAGTTGGACAATTTGATATTCATAATGAAGAAACTGGGCCTTAGCCAGGCATCTTTAGAGATTTCTAAGCCATTATTTAGGCGTCTTAAAGTAGGCTATGGCAGATTTTGTTTCGGAATTCAGTTTGTACAAAGAGTTTACATTATAGGTCTCACTTTTAGACACCTTCGGTTAGGCTTAGCGATCTCTGGAGTGGCCCAGATTTGATTTGATATGATAGGATCAACCTACAAGGACCCCATACCCTCTGTATATACACACACACACACACACCTGTATAAATATGTATTGTTGTCTCCGGCAGAACAAGAGCAATACCAGGCACAGTTCTCAGGCAGCTCGACCAGCTCCGCTGGTCACCACCATATCACACTACCACCACCACATCCATACCACCAGCGGCAGTCGCGCGGCTCGGCGGGCAGCATCCAGCGGTCGGTGGAGGTGCCGCTGGTGCCACCGGTGACCCGTTACAGTGCCGGCAGCATTCACTCGATCTCTAGCTCCGAGGGCTCATCGTAAGTCTCCCGATCGCACCCGCATGGCACTCGGCCATAGCAACTATATACCTTTCCGGCTGAAAATAAATCTCTTTCTCTGCCTGCCTCTGTCACTGTCACTCTCTCTGTCGCTGTCTCTGTCTCTCTCTCTGCCTCTCTGACTCTCTTCTCTCACTTTCCGATCTAAACTCTATATCCATTCGCTTTTGTATATGGTAATCTGTGTGGCGATCCCAACTTTAACTCCTCCCGACCATTTCACCCTGCAACTCTCTCTCTCTCTTTAATCGTTGTCTGTGTGAAAGCGAGCCTGCATTTGCGTACATTTTTTCTCTAAGTGTCTTCCATTTTTCCTTCCTTTCCTTGAGTTTCCGTTTCCGTTATGATTCTTCCACTTGTTTGTGTATTTTTCTGTCATGTAATGTGTACAAATTGTAATTTCTTAAACCTCATTTTGCCTATGATTTTCTCAGCAATATCTATATATAGTATATATATATGTATATAAGAAAGTTAACCTCACCTCTCGATGTGTGTGTAAATAAAGGGACTAGCTTAAGCGATAAATAAAAAGAATTAACACCAAATGGACTTTCTACCTTTAGAAGAATTAGGGTTCTGCTAGAAAGCGCCTCCGATCGTATGCTATATAATAGACCTACCTTATCTGCACCTCTGCCCCTTTGGAACGAAAAGACACTTGCATGCCACCATCGAACTGTGACTCCACTTGTCTCTCTCTCCTCCGCACCATCACCACTGTCACCACTGTCACCAGTATCACCTATCACCTCCAGAGTCTTCGCCTCTCACCCAAAGACACACACTGAACCATTTCAGACCACAGCTGTTGCCGTCGCAACCACCAACTGAAACTATACAACATTTACTGTCTTTCTACAACTCCCTGTGTATAAAGAGTTCTATCTTTATCAAAAAACAAAAAAAACAAAACCTTTCTTTGTGTACATTACGTTATCTAATTTAAACAATATTTAGATGAGAGATGATACCAGAAACTCTGCCAAAGAAGCTGTACTAAAGTGCTTTCTTTAATGTACCCCCCAAAACCCCCAAACCCCCCGCCCAACATGTAGATTCTCCCCCTCGTTGCGCAATGATGGAGCCCTTAATGAGTTTGTGGATGGCCTAGGGCCGGGTCAGCTCGTGGGTCGCCAGGTCCTGGGAGCTCCCTCGCTGGGCGATATCCAGCTCTCGCTGTGCCACCAGAAGGGCTTTCTGGAAGTGGAGGTCATTCGAGCTAGAGGGTTACAGGTACTGATATACTAACAACTGTGGCAAGGACCTCTTAACACCCTTCCTCCTATTTTCCGCAGCAAAAGCCCGCGTCCAAGATGCTGCCTGCTCCGTATGTCAAGGTCTACTTGGTGTCGGGAAAACGCTGTGTGGACAAGATGAAGACCTCGTCAGCGCGCCGTACTCTAGATCCGCTGTACCAGCAGCAGCTGGTCTTCAAGCAGTCCTACACCGGATGCATACTACAGGTAAGACCGGAATAACTTCTCAGACTTTAAACGGAATTAAATCCTTGAGTTCTTCGTAGATCACCGTGTGGGGCGACTATGGACGCATCGAGAAGAAAGTGTTTATGGGCGTGGCGCAGATAATGCTCGACGATCTGAATCTGTCAAACATTGTGATCGGCTGGTACAAGCTCTTTGGCACCACCTCACTGGTCAGTTGTCCCACTAATATAGGCTTAGGCTCTAGGCGCTCATCCATAGCCTCACTCGACTCACTCAAACTCTAGAATAAAAACCGAAACTAAAAATCGACTAAATACAAAATCTTTCAAAACTCAAATCGTACAAGAAAACTTTACAAAAAAACTTTAAATAGAAAATATTGCAAATCGATATACAAATACACACATTATATTTATAAAAAAAAGCATATATATATATTTCCGTAGTAATTAGCTCCACATTTTGTTCAGAGAAGCAAAAGCTATGCAATTTTGTAGCGTTGCAAATAAATAAATACACTTGTAAAAATCGTAAATTCAAAAGATCTCAGTTAAAAGAACCAACCCGAAATTCGACCGATTTAATAATAAACATCCAAGCATTCGTCTTTAGTTAGCAATATTACATACATAAGCACCCTTGTAAATGAAAAGCTTGAAAAGTCCACAAAAAAACAAACACAAAATATACACCACAAAAAAAAAAAAAAGGCAAAGTAGAACAACAATTCGCATTGTACACTGAAAAAAATGAATGAAAAGTTGATTGAAAGTAAAGCCAAAAGCTTAACGAAATTGCAAACCAAATTAAAAGTGAAAATAATCTCTCGCAAGTCACCAAAAATCACCGTTACCGTTACCGTTAACGTTACCGTTGCCTCAACGTAGTTTTCACATAGACTCGTATAATACTCATATAGGTATGTTTCTCTATCCCCAACTATCCAACAAAAATCTGAATTAATTAAATAGAACCGATCCACACAACCAAAGACCTTTATAACAGCAAGATGAGTAACGCCATACGATTTTTATGCACTCGAACTTTTCGTGCTGACTCAGAGCTGGCTCCAGGCTCTCTTGAAATTTTGTTTAGAAACCAGAGAGAGAGATCTAGATAGAGCGCTCTCTTATAAGCGACAGCCGACGACTCAAGCACTTTATAGATCTGTACGCATTATATTTTTAGATTTTTACGCTCTCAAGGCTCAAATTTCAAGCTTGCAGAATAATTGCTTCCATATTGCAATTTAAATATATGCGTGTTACTCATCTCGTAGTTATAGTGTCTTTGACACAACCGTTCTGCTTAGCATTTTTTCCTAGTGCATGCGTAGCTACGTA
Organism: Drosophila trapezifrons; assembly: GCA_018874455.1. NCBI lineage: Eukaryota > Metazoa > Arthropoda > Insecta > Diptera > Drosophilidae > Drosophila > Drosophila trapezifrons. Next base: position 23,357 of record JAEIIF010056933.1, on the reverse strand, counting down.
TCCTGTCTTCATTTCGAATCCTTTTCCCTTACGATCCGGGCAGACATGAATCGGTTTGATGCCCAATATTTTGCTTATCATTGGTTCCTAGAAAATATTCACTACCGTTTGATTTAGCTTTGGTTACATACTAACTAACATTTGCATTCTTAAACACATATATACTTACTATATTATAAAATTATAAAATGGCAAATCTTGGCTAGTCAACAAATAATACGTATTAGATAGCAACTGCTTAGGCCTAGCTGTCTTATAAAGAAAGAACAAAAGTGCTCTTGAGAAATACAACAACAAACTTTGAAACCACACACCAGGGTCGTCCGATTGTTTGGGCCGGCGAATCAGTCATTATGGAGGAGCCGGGCGAATAACAATATCCAACACCAACACCAAAACCAACAGGCACCACAACGCTTTCTATTCCAAACACCACAGCAACCACAACAACGAAAACACTTTAAGCACCCAAAGCACAATTCAATTCAAGCGAAACTCAGACTCAAACTCGAACTCGAAACTGAACTGAATTCAGTAAGTGCACCAATCAATTAATTAACTTAAATCCACTCCAGCTTACTCTCTACTGCGCTAGTCACAAGACATTACGCCACTTTGCCATTTTACACTCTTAAGAAATAAAAAAAAAAACAAATACAAGCTGAGAATCCCAGTAAATACTCTGATAACTCTAAAGCCGCTACTAATCCACTTTGCCCGTTTTAAAAACAGTTAACAACACCCGCCAGATCACCCCCTCCTCGTGCACCGCAAGCTAATCGTTTCGTATCCTTGCAGTAACCCTTGGCAGGAGCTGCCAGCCTTGCAGCCAAATAGCAAAGGACCAAGGTCAGCCTGCAGCAGCGGTTCCCCGGATGCCGCCCGATCCCCATTCGGCATGTTGCTGGCCTAGGCTAAGTCCACATCAGTTTTTTCTACTCGCCGGCGAAGGAAGACCTAACAAAGATTAAAAGATAAAAAAAAAGTGGATAAAAAATGAAAAGGATCTTATTTTTATAAGTCATGAAAACAAATGCATTTAAAGGAACCGAGAACAGAGAGAACAGAAGCCGAGCGGTTAAACTTCGGAATGCAGATACAAGATAGATGTGTTACGGCGGTCTATATATACATATATATATATACATATACATGTACACATATATAAAGGATAACATTTGACAAAGGATACTTGTAAATTATGCATATTTAAAATAATTTTTACTACACACCTAAGATCACTATTATTTGCGTAATACGATTACTACGATTATTATTACTTACAACTATTATTGATAAATCGAGACAAAAAAAAAAAAAAAACAAACAAAAAAGACAAGAAAAAAAAGACAGAAACAATGGAAAAGGTGGAGAACGTTCAAGTGCTAATGTCAGTCATGCTTAAGCCTTAAAGCGCTTAAGGACATTAATTGTTTATTGATTAAATAGCTAAATCGGAATCGGTAAAGGGGGCGTTATAGATTTTCAGAGAGATGGAGTTATTTAAGTATATATACATACATATATAAATCGATATATACATAAATATATTTAATGTTTAAGCAAGCAAAGAACCACTAACACTTAAATAAGCCTAACTTACGATGAAACCGAAACTTAAAGTTAAAGCTTAAGTTTAGGTAACTGAAATGGGATGGATATTTGAGATATGTATTAATCGAACGAAAAAGAACAACAAATTATTTACCAAGGAGGTGGGATGATCAAGTTTAACTTATTAATGCAAAATCTGAACTTAAGCTGTACATAGGATCCTTACACACACACACACACACACAACATACATACATGCCACATCCGGATAACTGTTAACCGATAACCGATTACCGCCAACCGCTTTCCCGAGTTTTTAGGCTTTATAGCTATTGATTAGCCTCTGCGCCACGTCAAAAACTCGGCAGTCACCCCAAAATGCTCGAGTTTTTGCCGTCGTCGATGAGGACCTGCACACACACACACACACACTTACATACATATATATATTTGAGGCAGACATATAGTATAATTTACCCAGGAGCTACGTATTATATATACCATCTCCCTATATGAATATACTATACCGCAATTTGATTTTAGCCCCCCTCGCTTCACTTGGTCGCGCTTTTAGAGTCGCCTATAGAGTCCGTTTTTCGCCTTTGTTCCAATCAACTTGCCTCGAAACGCATCAAGTACCTTCAAGTTAATAGTGTGAGCTGTAAAAATCGTTACCTGCTTGCCAAAGATACACGTACACGTACATTAGCATAGATGGAACGGGGGAGGAGTGTTAGTTTGCAATTTTCTGCATCTTAGTTTGCGATATTTCTAGCGTTCTTTTGGGCAACATTTTGCAATGCATTCCCGGGCAGGAGGACTCCTCCGCACAGGATCACTTTTGAGCAAACATATCACGGGCCTGCAGACAGATAGATGACAGATGACAGTTGACAGATGACAGATGACAGTTGACAGTTGACAGATGACAGATAACAGGATATAGATTACAGTTGACAGATGACAGAAGACAGATAACAGGATATAGATTACAGTTGACAGATGACAGAAGACAGAAGACCAGATGACAGATAACAGAAGACAGATAACAGATAACAGAAGACGGACTAGAGCAGTTTCTTTTATATAAACATTAGGACATAGGGCAGGAGGGGATAGGTATGTATATGAAAGACACTTAGATATTGTTCCTATCCATACGCGTTATTTTTCCTTTCACTCATGGCTACGGATATTGAGTTGAACCTTTCCGTCCATTCATTCAGATACAAACACAGCTATGCATAAACAGTTACCGCCACAGATTAAGGCAGAGTTAAATAATATATTGACATGTGCATATCCATCCAAGCAACAGCTTCCTATATCAGAGATAAACAACTAAGAGATACGTAAGGATATGCCAGGACACAGGGGGGGAAATGCATTCAAAATGTTGCTGCAAAACAACAATCGGAACTACAGAACATCGGGTATCGAAATGATAAAGAGATCGCGCTTCATATATTTGGGAAGAGTTACACTACCAGCGAGGTTTCCAGAAACTAATTATACGATATAGAAATCAGAGGAACATACATATGTACGGATACACTAACATACATTATATAGATAATCAGATTTGTACACTCCACTCCTCACGAGCCCCATAAGAACTTTTCTATGATAAAACTCTCTCTATCTCTATCTTTATATATTGTTTCCACTGCTCTCCTTAAGCAATCATTGAGAAATGCTTTGATAAATCAGCAAAAGCAAACCAGCGAAAGGATCAACCTTGGCAGGGTCGAAGTACGAAGTCAAAATGCCCTTTTCGAAAGCGATTGGCTTGTGAATTTAATAGCGAAAGTTTAGGACAAAATAGAACGCACTTGGATCTCTATGAAAACGAGTATTTTGTTAAGGGCATTTTCTACCGCAAAGTCAGACAAGAATTTCTAATTAGGATTCCTGTAGAATTCCTTACATTTAAGTCACACAACAAAGACAAAGACAAACGCATATAGAAAATGTTAATGACGCAAATGATATATTACGGCAAGTTATTTCAAAGGCAACCAATACGAGAAACAAAACGCTATTTACTAAGTTCAATCTGAATGACAGGCTACGTAAATACACTATACACACACAAGAAGATCAACAACACGAGAATATATCATTTATTGCAAATGTTGAACTAAATTGATTAAAAAGGCGACGGACAACGCTCTCGCCGAGCGCCCTGAACACCTTATATTGTATTTTAATATCTCGACAACAATCGAAGGTCGAGAAACGACAATAAACTGTGAAAGAAATATGTAAAAAAAAAACAAAAACAAAACAATGATAAAAACACAAACTAAAATTATATTAAAAATTGCGAAAAAGCATTATTAATATTGATCAACACTGAAACTTGAATTGTGTAAAACTAAAACTAAAGAGAAAATTTAATGAAAAACAACATTTAAAGAACAAAACAAAAGAAAATTCATTAAAAATTGTTTTCTAATAAAGCAAAGACCGGAGTTTTATTGAATTTATGATTTATGGGGGAATTTTTGATCATAAAGTGAATTAATTTTTGTTTATTATATTTTGCACGAGGCATGAAACTGTCCAAGGAGATTGTCAACAAAGGCGAGACCATGTATAACTTCATCCTTAGTCCCGGAATACCAGGAACCTCAGGCTCAAGAAGAAGATCTGCCGAAACATGAAGCGGAGGATGACATGGAGGGTCACACTACCATTTAAGGGTTTTTTTTTTTTTTAGATTTTTGTAGTGAACTGTCACACGAACTTATTGTTTTAATCGTAAAATTGATTTTATTTGTAACGTGCAGAGATCTACACATCAATATTCCAAATTCTTCTTCATATTTTCATTCTAATCGATAGTTCCATCAAATCCTATTGGCTATACGATAATCACACGATAATTTAATCGATAGTTGGCAGGGTTGCATAGGGAATGGGAAGTTGACGTCGATGATTCTTATGTGCGATAGCTTTACTTTGTCCGCAGTCGTGGAAGCGAGCGGACGTACGCTCAGCAGTTTTATTTCATTGGCCTTTTTGGGCAAATTTTCTTTAATATTAATTTATTGTTTTTATATATTTTAGTTTTATTGAATTTCTCCGCCCTTCGGATTCGGTAACTGGTTTTATTGCTAGATTTAGCAATTGCCGCAAAACATATCCTTTTGCTTCGCAGTTCTACTTTGTTTAGATTTTTCTATTTTGGTTGTTTGGGCTATTTTTTATTCATTTTTATTTATTTAGTTTTATTTAGCTTATGGTTTATGAATGTTTGTCCTCGGATAGCACTCGTTGACGAGCCGCTTCGTCTTCTTGGTTGACTCCTAGGTATCCACATTCTTTTGCGTAACTCGGTCACGCTTAAGCTTCTCAATTAGATTGAGAAATTAGATATAGAAATGCTATAAGATTCTGTCTATAAAAACTCCTTTCAGACCCCATAAAATATATCCATATTTTATTGATCAGCCGCAGCCGCGTCGATCTAGGCAACTGCCTGTTAGTCTGTTTCTTCCAATAGTCGTCATTCTGTTTTATGTTATATATAACTCATTAAGGTCTGGATTAAAATTTTACCTAAATTGACTTGAATTCCCCAAAATGTATTTTTCTTCCACCCGCAATAAGAAACGGCTGGCGTTGGGGTTTTACATAAAGCGGTGGTATTTCTTTATTTACCATTGATAAACCATTTAATCCGTATATTGTATATATAAATAATTTAAACATTTATTGATTTATAATTTTAAATATAAATGTTCTTAGATGCATGCGCCACATCGGGTTTTTGGGTTCAACCTTATCTTCATTTACAGGCTTTTCCCGCTGGCGCAGTGAGGATCTTAACCCAGGTTAATAATAAATAAGTTGTAATGATTTACTTTTACTTAGTACTTCTCTTGGGTATTTCATATGAATTAATCGTTAATTGATTCGAAATTATCTTACAAAAGTTGGTTTTCATTAGCTGCTGATATCTCCGTTCTTTAGTTTAGTGCGTTTCACAAAGGAACCAAGTTAATGACGACATACTAAACTATACATATTTATGGCCTATCCTCTATCGTATCAATGCTATGAATTTCTCAAGCTATTTTCGGATCCCTAATCAAAATTCTGTGATGTGGGTGTGCATTTCGAAATGTATTATATTACTAATCAGTCTTTATAACGAAAATAAATACGACCGGTCTATATCGAATGCTGTCTGGCATTCAGGATGCCAGGAATGCTCTCTAGCCCGAGTTTAAGCATTGTTCTGACTGAATACCATCGAATTCAGAGAGAGTACCCGATCCAAAACATATATTTATCTACTTACGCGGGGGACACAATAAACAAAACTTAATAAGCAGGTGAAGTGGAGCTAAGACAGAGTACATGGTCGAAAGTCTTGTGCATGTGTGAGATATGTATGTGGGGGCCGTGGATAGTAGTCATTCGTATCATACATTAGATAATATATTCATATTGTCGCTTTGTTACATTACATTTTACATTCATCTTAAACCGTAAGCGTTAAGAGACCATAGATACTCGTACATATATGCCAAAGCCTTGCTGGGTGTCTACTAGCTGAAGCATAACGTGTAGGCTAGTTAGTGCCATAAAATTACGATCTGCCATTTTACAGTGTGTGTATCCTTACAATAAAAAAAACCATAGAATTGCTGCTTAAATTCGTATGCCTTTTGTTCCTTCTGATCTTTTTTTTTTTCTTAGCTTTTTTTTATCGTTTCGTTAAGAGAAATTGCTTAGGGGAAAATACTTTGAGTGCTTGCACATGATCGAGCTATGATATTTTATTCCTTTCAGATTAGTTTGTATATGTTTAGGGTCTTACACTTAGCTATAGATATCCATTCATATATGATATGATAAACTTTAGTTTACATTGATTACTTAAACACGATTAGCTTATTATCTTACACATTGTATACGAGCATAGCATATATGTATAAATATAAATATATATATTTAGATTTAGATTTAGCCGTAGATAGTTTAGATGTAGATATAGTTATAGTTAAGTGGTAAATCTTCTGCGTGGGTCGTCATCATCAGAGTGGTAGTTTGTGCTACATTCTTGAGTGGATCATCGTTTAGGCAAAGCAAATGAAGGTTGATTAATTCGGTAACCAGCTGATCCTTTGGAAGATTAGTGGATTTGGTATGGCGTCTCTTGGGGGCCCGGAGCTGTACAAAAACCGAGAGGCTAACTTAGAACAATACGGGTTAAGGGGTTACGAAGTTCCAGGAGTGTCTAATGCTATAGGGGCTTCTACTCCGATTTCATTACAACATATATGTATAAGTCCTCGCAATGATCCCTAAGAGGTGTTCCTTAATTAAGAAATTTGAAAATCTCGCTTTAAATATTTTAAAAATATTATAGCAACATTGGGAACATAAATCATCTTTTTATGCAGAGAATAGTTACAGTTTTTTAACAAAACCATTGCTTACATAGGGGGGGTTGGGCTATGATAACGTAATAATTTACGGAAGGAGTCCCTAAGCAACCACAACTGGAGAACCCTGTCTATATGTCGTAGTGGAATCTGGATAGCAAAGCTATGAATCTAAGGTTATAGTAGGTAGCTGGAGGAGGCTCCGCTCCCATCCTAGTGCAGCTGGGCCGTCACATACAGTCCGCAATCCTGGTCCGAGGCCATCGAGTAGTTGGCCGAATCGCGATCCTCCGGTATGGTGGGATGCGTCTCATGCGGCAGCTTGGCGAATGCATGATGGCCAGCTCCATAGCCCAGGTGTCCGTACGGCGACTCTGCCGCCTTGGTCACATGCGGCAGACGGCGCAGGAAGTGCGGATTCGAGTAACGCACCCCGTTGGGAAGCGTGGTGTGCGGCGGCTGGCCATTGTTGTTATTCCCCAAGGCCACCGCGGCGTTGGCATAGTGCATGCTGGGCGTCTTGAAGCTGGACACTTGGGTCGGCGGCGGTGGCATGCCACCGCCCATGGAGCTGGTCATCGCCGAGGTGGAGGCATAGCCGCCACCGCTCCCGGCGAGCTGCTGGCTGTGACAGCCCACCGGCAGCGGCATCGTGCTGCAGTGCGCCGTATAGTCGAACCTCTGCTCTGGGATCGTCCGCTGGAGCGGCAGCGTGGCACTGTTGATGGCCGCCGACGGCATGGCGGGCGGGTCGGCATTGAAGCTGGACATTCGCATGTTGGTGCAGCGACCGTAGGGCTCCTCCTGGATGGGCGGCTGTGGGGGACGCGGCGGTGGCTTGCTGTTGGCCCGCGGCCGTATAATGACCTCCAGCTCACGCTCCTCACCCGAGTGAACGCCGCTGGAGGACTCGGAGGGGGCGCGCTCCGGCGGCGAGGTGGTGTTGGTGCTCTCGGTGGTGGAGGTGGTGTCGCTGCGAGGCGTCAACGCCTCGTTGGGAACGCCCGAGTCGGCGCGGCGCAGGCAGCGGGGTGTGGAACTGGAGGCGATCTGGGGGATAGGGATAGACAAGCACACAGAGATATCGGGAGGTCAGTGAAAGTGGTCAAGGAGCAGCTGGGATAATGAGCGAGTCAGGGGCGTGCCGGGTCTCTGCTTCAGTTGGGCCCGGCGGTCTGCAAGTGAAAACGAAATCAAGTCAAATCAAATCGGGGTGGCCAGTCTCGGAACCCTTCACACTTCCAAGCCCAACCATCCATCAAGTTGGAGCACTAATTCGGACACTGTCGCCGTCACCCAGTCCAATCCCCCAATCCATGTCGCTGTCTGTGGCCCTGGCACTGATTTATGCTGTCTCATAACGGCAAACATAAATCTCGTTCCTGCTGCCGTTGCCGTTGCTCCGAGGGCGTGACATGCTACACGCCCCTACATGGCTACATGGCAACGCATCGCCTCCCTCCAATCCAATCCCTCCACATGCAACATCACAAAATTATTCACTGTGCCTTGTACTAAAGGGGGAATACCCTAGACTGGCTCTTTGTTTTGTTTTAAGGAGGAAATCTGCCAGACAAATCTACCAAGCCCATAATCACCGCCAAAGCCAAAGAAGAATATGTTAAAGTATGATTTAAATGATTTTTCTATTCTTAAAGATTGAGATAGCAAAGCAATGGATGTAAAATAAATATCGAAAGCTGCGTATGTCCTGCTTTTTATTTTATATAAACAATAAACTTATCAAAAATTATTTCTACTAAGTTGAAAAAAATCTACAGCAATGTCAGGAAACCCTAGTAAAAGCCTAACATTTTGGCATTGTTTTTGAATCCGAAAATATATAGATAGATTTTTTAGAGAAAGCACTTTATAAATCCCAATTAAATTGTGATATTCTCCTTTCCCTTCTGAGTAAGCTAATGCCCTCTGTTCGCCACCGATAGAGTATCTCGGAAACCACAATAGGAATACACTCCGCCTCCTCCACTTACATGCGCTTCGTTGGTGTGAACGGCGACCGTGACCGGAGCCAAGGGGCTGACTAGATGCTGGTGCGGATTGCTCGACTGCTGGAGGGGATGATGCGGCGGTGGCTGCTTCAGCTGCTGCGGCTGGAGTGGATGCTGCTGCTGAACGGGATTTGGATGATGCTCCGGCGACAACTGCATCATTTCGGGCATGGCTTGCGGTGCCCGTCCATAGATGACCGTTCCGGGGTGAGGCAGCACCGCCGGCGGCTGTGGTGTGGGCCCACCCTTGACGGGCAGCGGCGGCGGAGGAGGCGGTGGCTGTGATGCGGCGGCTGGGTGCGGAGGCTCTAGGTCCCTGGTGGAGGCGTAGGTGATGCTGTCGTCGCGCACGCAGGCCAGCAGCTTGCCCTCCTCGGAGATGTTGTCGTCGCTGATGCCGCCCAAGCCACTGAGGTTGGCATAGTCGTGGGCATGGGGCTGTCCATGGGCAACAAATGGCTGGGCATGCCGCTGATGGTGGTTGGCATTTGGCGGCGGTGGCGGCAGCTCGTCGTACTCGGAGAGGTGGAGCAGACTGATGCCCACGGAGGCGGAGCTGATGCCGCCGCCGACGCCGCAGCTCTTCATGCTGCCCATGGTGATGCCCACAACGGCGCCGGCGGTGGCTGCCCTTAGTGTCGCGTACTCGCCGTCGTCAATTTCCCCCGCAGCACTGGCAAAACATATCGAGGCTCCACGGCTCGTATGGCTAAAGGATGATATGGTTTGGTTAGGAATAGTTGCAGGAGCCAAGAGGATTGTCGCCTTGTGTTGGTTGCTTTCAGGTCTGTCGCGGATCTCAGGGAAGAGTAACGATTCAAGGTCTTAGAACATTTAAGTTTTTTAGGTAACTGAATGCTGTTTAATATTAAAATTCGAATAATTCAAAGAAATTTTAAGTATTTTTGCAATGTCTTTAATATTTGCTTTTATACCCATACCTCGCTATACGGTCGCTCTTTAAAGGGCATTTCGTTATACGGCCTTCTTTAATTATGGCAATTTTTCGTTTTACGGCTCTATTTATTTATGGCAATTTTTCGATTTACGGCCTCAAAATAAACTTTTTTCAATATGGATATATCTACAGAATAAATGATTCATTATACGGCCTTCGTGGAACGTATCTAGGCCGTAAAGCGAGGTATAAGTGTTATTTTAAACGCTCCAACTCGGACTTCTATTCGATTTACTATTTAAAATTTAAATCGCTTAAAAGGTTGGTAAAGCTATTTATAAATGTTTCTAAAATTAGTTCTCTTTCCGTTGAATCGTTCTAAGACACTGTTAGTTCAATGGTTTTCCAGTTAGTTAAACAAATTACCCAGCAACAGCAACACGACGACATCGACAACAACAACACACAGTGCGCGAACAATTTGTTTTTAGTAGTAATTTAGTTGTTAATCGAAATACAATTCGCCCACACTCAATTAGCTAGAGTTAGTAGTAATTAAGTTCTAGTAAATTAAACAATCGAAAAATGAAATGAAAAGAATCGTTTTTAAAAAACAGGCGACAAGCGGAACAAAATAGTTTCTCATCATTATCCTTCATCCTCTATACATACATGTCTCTCTTTATATATATATATCTATATATAGATAAATCGTTTTGTTATGTTAAATGGAACAATCGTTTTAGTGGACAAACAAAGGCTTAAACTAAACACAAAACGCAAAAATGTGGGTAATATTAAGAGGCGAATGTCAGAAGCACGCACGAATATTATTCAAAACGAAAAAAATAGTGCTGGAAAATGGGGGGAAATTAGGTGTGTGTGTGTGTGCACTAATGACTAGTGTTGGGCAATTAGTTTTCAACAAGAAGGGAGCTTCCCCAATGGGACGTGCAGAGGAAACACACCGATAAAGTGCAAATGAATGAACCGAGCAGACTAGGAAACGAACCAAAATAACAAAATCACATGGAATTGCTGAAAAATAGGTGCTGGGGGCGGGCATGGTTTATGTTCTGGGTGATTCTCTTGTGGTCTTGTGGGTGGTGCAGTGGTGTGTGTGAACGAAAACTAAATGAAACTAGTTGCTAAGGTTAGAGTTAAGACAACGGACAAGTACGGAGTACGGAGTACGGCGCTTCGAACCCGTAATGCTCTTTGTTTGGTTGTTTTTTTTTTATTTTGTTTGTTGTAGCTAAAAAACGATTTTTTACCGCTTGCCATCAGTTTGTTCTTGGTCACCAATTAGTAGGACATCATCAGACGTACTCGTAACTTCGTTGAAGGTGACCTTCAGCTTGGGCGAGCTGGGCGTCAGCTTGGGCCAGTAGATGTCCTCCTGGGCAGCTAGTCCCATGACCCCGCCTCCGCATCCGCCAGGCCCGCCCATTCCCATGCCCAGCTCCGTGCTGGTGGCCGTGCTCATCATGTCCGGCTTGGAGGAGTCGCCCCCATTTACGGTGGTGCTGGTGGAGTTGCAGCCGCTGCTGCTCGAGTTGCTGCCAGTCCGCTGGCCGCTGGCCATGAGGAGCGGCTGGGCACTGGCCTTGCCCAGCAGGCCGCCATAGGAGCTGTCCAGCGGCGGCAGCTTGAAGTGCCAGCGCCGCTTGATGGTCAGGCACAGCCAGATGACGATCCACAGCAGTAGGTGCGTCACCCCAACGAGAGCTGAAAGAGGGAGAAAGAGGGAGACAGCGATTGTGAAAGGTGCACAGTAAAAAAAATATTTGTATTAAATGAAAATAAGTTCTAGGTTCTTTTATTTTATTAATACACCAAAGTTTTCCTATACACCCATACCTCGTTATACGGCCTAGATAAGTTTCACAATACCTCGCTTTACATCTTAGAAACGTTCCACGAAACTTGGCCGCAAACCGTAAAGCCGTATAACGAATAAATTATTCTCTATATCGAAAAAAGTTTCTTTGCCATTATAGCAAAACATTTTAAGCCGTAAATCGAAAAGGTGCCGCAATTGAAGGGGGCCGTATAGCGAAAATTCGTATAAAGTAAAGCCGTATAGCGAGGTATGGTTGTAAATCTCTTTAGATAGTTTTTTTTATATAAATAATGTAATCTTCGGTGAAACATGTTTCCTATTACCTTTTTCTTATATCAAATTTATTCCTACATTTTAATTCACACCTTTTTTTTCTGTGCATGTGAAACGTAATTCGGTTAAGGCAGGCGTATGACAGCTTAATTGGACCGAGTCTGCAGTTCGATTGTCTCGCTTCGAGTGACACTCAATACCTTTGTCGCCCGGCCTTTGTCTCAACGGTGGGCGCTCGGGTTATCTACCCGGCGATTAAGGCCCGGTCACCCTTAGAGCCCAAACAAGGCCGCTAATTGGCTTAGGCCACAAAACAGACCACAGCCGGAGTTCAAGATGTTAGTTCACATTGATTTGGCCATTTAATTATGCAGATTTCCCAAGGTTTATCAATCGGTGATTAATGTAATTTAAGGGGTGTATAAAATCTATAATCTAATATATTATTGAAGGTTTAACATTCTTATATTCTTTAATAAGCTAACTAAAAAATGTATAAAATGTAAAAGGGTTTGTTTTTCTGGAAATTTGTTGAATGAAATACAAAACCTTCCCTGAATATGATCTATAAAATTTAGAGATAATATCATAGAATCCTTGAGGCCTTAATGCCTTCAATTCCTACTCTTACTCACCCGCTAAGAATGTGGGACAATGCAGATTGTTCTTGTAGGTGGCACTGAGATCATTGAGCAACGGAGCCTTCACCACCGCCAGGGCCAGGACGAAGCACAGGGAGGCGCAGTGGGCAAAGTAGATCCAGGTTTGGTTGCTCTTCAGCGTGATGATCGACCGATCCCGCATCCGCGTGGCCAGGCGTCCGTGTCCATACAGATACATAACCATCGAGGAGGCCACCACCAAGGCGGTGGCCAGTAGATACAGAGCCAGCGTGACCACGGCATTCAGGATGAGGCCCGGCTGATGCACTGGCATGGCCTCGGCATAGATCTGCAGCTTGTACAGATTTGAGACGCCCACATAGCCCAGGATGATGTCCAGGGCAGCCACCACCATCTGCAGGCTAAAGACACAGGCGAAGGCCTTGGAGGTGTTCCAGAATACGGCCGGATAGCGAACCGACCAGACCAGCAGGGCACAGAGGAGGTTTACGAACTCTGCACTCGGCGGCTGCGAGAAGATGGCCACATCGATGGGCTTGTCTATGCCAAAGAACAGCTGCAGCATTCCGGCAAAACCATCCAGCCGGACGTAGTCCTGACCAGCTCCCTTGCCGGGCGGCGGCGTCGGCGGGGCCGGACTCAGGGCTGGCACCGCCTGGAAGTCTCCATCTTCCAGCTCAAAGTCCTCGCCTTCCTCCAGCTCTTCCTCATTGGACTTGGCCACAAACTCACTGGAACTTATGGCCGTGTCGCCGAGCAAGTACTCCGGTTCGATTTCCACTCCGGCAGCCCGTTTCGAGATCTTTCGCTTCTGATTCTTCGGCTTGATGGCGATAATCTTGGAGTTCGATGTGGATACGGGTGTCGAGGGAATGGGCACCTCGGGCAGGACCTCGGGTCGCACGCGGTGAATACTGCTGTCGCGGGTGGTGGTCTCCTCCTCCGACGGGAAGCTCTCAAGGATCGCCTGCTCGTGCGAGGCCACGTGGTGGCGACGCGGTGCCTGCTGCTGCTGCTGCTGCTGCCGCTGTTTGTTGTGATGCTTGTGGTGCTTCCGGGTCTTGCCATGATGATGGTGCTGCGGTTGGCGGCTAGTTGCCATCCCAGCAAGTTTAATTGTCGTGGTCGTGGTGGTGGTGGTGCTGCTGCTACTAGATGTAGTTGTCCCTGCCGTCGTTGTCGTGGTCGTGGTGGTGGCTGCGGTTGTGCTGGTGGTTGTGGAAGGAGTGGTACTGGTGCTGCTGCTGGTCGGGGTTGGGCTCTTCTCCTTTCCGAGCGTTCCCAGCGTCTGCCAATTTTCCACATTCAACTTGTTGCCACCAATAGCGGTTGTTTTTGGGGGCCACTCATCGAAATCGGGCATGATGACGGTGCCCTCATCCGGCTCCGGCTCCGACACCTCCTCCTCTTCCCCGTCATCGTTGTCGTCGTCGCCCCGCATGGCCTCCTCGAGCTCCTGGCGCTCCTCCTCGTCGATATCTTGATTAATTAAATCGGGCACTTCAAAGTGCTGGCCCCGACTCGCCTCCAGTTTGGTCAAAGTTGTCCTGGTCGTGGCCGTTGTCTTGGCCGCCTTCCTGCCGCCGGCAGCCGTCTTGTCGGGTCGCAGGTCAAACAAGTTGTTATTACCCCCGACACCCGGACCCGAGCCCGGACCCGGGAAGGGGACTTGCTTTCCTCGGAGGGCCGTGAACATGGTATCGTTAAAGTAGTCCTCCTCGTCCTGCTCCAAACTGGTTGCGGTTAGATTCAGCCTGGACTCATGCTGGTGGTGGTGCTGGTGCTGCTGCTGCTTGGACGAGGACAAGAACGTGGATGTGGATGTGGGCGTGGGTCCCACCACCGACAGGGCCATCAAATTGCGTCGATTGATCACAACAAAGTCCAATTCAGTGGCCCAAATTTGCTCTGCAATAAACGGAAACAGAGATGAGGGGTTGAGATTGATGGCTGGCTCAAGTATATATTGAATTAATTGCTTTGAACTCGGGCAGAGCCAAGAAGATGCTTTCGCATCTAATTGGAATACATCACGCAGGATTACATGGTAAGCACCTGTTAAGGACAAACGCACACACTCGCACACACCCCTTGAATAAACATGAGCCGATGTAACGAGCAGAATACAGGGATATTCTCCTGCCATCAGCATTTTCATCCACTCGATTCGATTCGACTCGACTCGCCGGCTCCTCCATCTGTGTGGCAATCGTTAATTAAATGAGGCATCGATACTAGCAGGACCTCTATAATCCACGCCCAGTTGATTATTAGATGCGAGTCTGTGTCTGTGAGGCGGAAAACAGGAAAACAAATTGCTGCCTCTTTCAGGCCTGACTTTCTTTGTCCGAATTGCCATTGAATCCCAATGAATCCCAATTTGGGATGGATATGTATCGAGGTTTCGATATTAATCGAACAACAATCACATTGCAATTGTTATCGCACTAACTATCATCCCTAGCTTCGAGGCCTCGATTATACCAAAAATATCGATAGTATTGAAAGTTTCAAAGAATCAACTTTTAGAACGTTAATCGTTTATCGATAAGTTGTCAATGATAACGCTCAAATATTAAAATATACCATAAACCTATCAAAGTAGGCTTTTCGCATGGATACATAACAATTTATAACGATACTTTTTGCATAACGATACTTGTGCATATATCAAGGAAATGGCTTCGATATGATATATCGACATAAGAACTACATCGAATATTAATCGAAAAAATCACATTGCAATTGTTATCGCACCAACTATCATGCCTAGCTTCGAGGCCTCGATTATACCAAAAATATCGATAATATCGGAAGTTACAAAGAATCAACTTTTGGGTAGGGTAGGTGTGCATTATTTATCGTTTGTCGATAAGTTGTTAATGATAAATCCCACAGATACAAATATCCCATAAACATTTTGCACAACGATATGATATATCGACATAAACACTGCGTCAAATGTCAATCGAAAAATTCACATTGCAATTGTTATTGCACTAAATATTGTTCTTGTTATCGAGACATCGAGTATACCGATAATACCGATAATATTATATGTTTAAGAAAACCAACCTTCAGTAGGTATCCAAATCGATAAGTAAATAATAATAAATCACTTAGATTAAAATATCCCATATTCCCATCGAGCTTCCCTTCCCCAACGATACTTTCTAGCACCCCTAATCCTAATCAAAGCGAAAAGCCAACCAAACCCAATCGAGGACCAAGCCAACTGGAATGTCCAGACAAAGGGGAAGCTGTGCTGCGAACCATTGTGTTGGCCATGGAATGGCAAAAAAGGAACGCAAAACTATTCTCGGCAAATCCCATTTCAGTTCGATTCTGACCAAATGGCAAAACAATGCACACATCCAACCGGCCATTAGCCACCTCTCCCGGCCAGATTTGAGGGTCCTAATTAGGCGCGCCTTTGCAACATGTGTACGTGTCGCACTCAGCTTTTGCTCCGATCTGCTTATGCTATCTGCTATATCCCCATTTAGGGTGCAGGTTTCGGTGCCGCATAGGCTTAACTCTTGCTCTGGGGTCAAGCTTAATATCCATGTTTATTACGGTGCAAAGCCTTCGGTGTGCGATTTATTGAAGCGAGCTGGGAAACTGGGGATTTTCGACAGGATTTGGCTCTCTGCCCACTGCCCCTCAACTTATATTCGTGGTCTAACAATGCGTCTGCAAGGGGAAAAAGCCGTGTGTCTTTGGGAGTCCACACTTCCTAGTGAATGCAACTCAAAATAAAATTATTATAAAGTCGTTACATTCTAACAGAGTCTCCAAAATCTCTTCGTAAGAACTTAAATCTATTTGTTAGCATAAGAAGTGGAGGAAATTTAAAAGTAAATAGTTAAAGTTTTCTCCTATGTGCGTGAACAATAATGAGAATGTTACTGGAAGGGATCTTCTGCTCCTGTTTGAAATCTTGTGGTAAGCTTGGTGGCTTTGTGGAAATTCCAAAACATTGAACATGTTAATTGAAAGGCAATCACTCACGGTTAAGTCCAGACACTTCCTATTAACAGGGCAGCCGTTTGGGACGCAAGCAGGTAACTTTTCTGCCTCAGGGAATATTCCACCTGATTACTCGGCACAACCCTCGGGCATTCCTCGGAACTCGTACTTATCCCCCAGCTGACATAGCCCTTAATCCCCAATTAAATCCGCCTCAGAGCCACAAATTTGTGTGTCTTAGACCAGTTAAGATGGTGCTGAGCTTTGTGAAAATTCCAAAAAAGCTTTCTAATTAGTTTACTTTATAATGTCGCTCATGGCATACAGATATTTCTAATATAGAGTGGCCTAGTTAATAATGGAGCGGTTAGGAGAGAAAGAAAAGCGGAAATTTGCCAAGTTAACACTTTCATAAAATAATTTATTAGTCGGGTTGCTTTAAGGACACTTACCCGGCGGGGCGGTTGGAAATAAAAGAAACCCGTCGGAGCCGGAATGAGAGGGAATTGCTGAGCAAATATTAAAGACAATGCCCCGAAACCGAGGGCGAAGACCAAAAGACACGAACCGAGGCGGGATTACAACAATGGCTGCCATAATAATATGTCGTCGTTGTTGTTATTGCCAAAGACTATGCTGGCGGAGAGCGGCAAGTGGCTCGTAAAACCGACAACACCGAAAATCTGAAGATTAACCCGGAGGCAAAGTCGTCCTGCCAGCCCGTCAGCCTGTGCCAGCCTGCCTCCACCCCCTTGATTATGGCAATGACAATAACACCAACGAGAATGAGCGGCCAAAAGGAGGACACACGAAGGACGAACGACTAGGGAGCGGAGCAGACCAGAGCTCTGGGGATAAGAGTAATGAAAATGCGCAAATCCAACCCGGGCAACGCCCACCGGAGGCGGGGACTTCCCCTTTGCCGCCTTCCCTCCCGCTGCGGTAATAGTTGCGATAAGACGATCCCACATCCTCCGCCGCCTCCTGCAGCCATCTCAAACTCGCGCTCGTTAAGTCTTTAGCATGAATAATGATAAGTTCTCGGCTCTGAGCAAGAGCCGATGTACAGTTGAGGCTAGATTAATAGATATTTGCATGTATTCAAAATTATGGATATTGATGCTTTAAAGATGTGTCGATTGTCTGATAATTACACCCATACCTCGCTTTACGGCCTAGATACGTTCGACAAAATTTGGCCGCAAAGCGAAAAGCCGTATAATGAATTAATTATTCGGTATATATATCGACATCGATATATGCCGTTATACCGAAATATTTTAGGCCGTTAATCGAAAACGTATTAGAAAAGTGCCGTATAGCGAAACGTCGTATAAAGATTGGCCGTAAAGCGAGGTATGATTGTATTTTATCATTTGACTTTGATATATTACAAATTTTAAAAAGGAAATTTTTGTAGATTTAATTTATATATTCCCACATTGATTTATAACATTTTAAGGCCTTAATAAATAGATTAATAAATTAAGCTCCACTAAAATAAAAAGATTAAACTTCCCGCTAGCTATATTATTTTTACCGCTGCTGTGCCGGAGCCAGCACCCCCAGTGGGCAGTCCGGGGCCAATGTCTTCAGCCACTTCCGGACCACCCGTCAGAGAAATCCACCCCGTCTTCAATGGCACCCCTCCACGAGCCTCGTGGTAATCTGAGCGAGCCTGTTTAGCAGCCTTTTATGCGCTCAATATGGCGCAATGTTGGCAGGGGCCTCCTGTTATCCATCCACTCTTCCCGGTTACCGCCCCGATCTCATCTGAATTTTCATTTGTTTCCCGCCCAAGATGTCTGCATTAATTATTTATGAGTACGGCATGGCGTATAAGTGATTTCCCCATTAAATGTCTTTTCGAGTGATTTTTGTGTCGTCTATTAATGAGATTAATTAATGAATTGTGACCACTTCCACGAGACTGTCATCTCTGGAACACCTAAAGCTTTATTTGTTTTTTTTTTTCGCTGCCGGCAACAGCTGTCGGAACTGTTGGAAACTTTTTTATTATATTATTTTAATAAGTTTCCTTTTACTTTGCGATGTAAATGAGGCATTGTGTTGGGTCAAGGAGAAGTAAGGCGGAATTTTAATATCTGCAGACTTTAATATGTTTAAGAGATTTAAGAAATATTTGTTAGCTTTTCGCCGTCGGATTTCTGATTCAGTTTTAACAGCTGCTAAGGCCAGCGTGGCGTATACGCAATTTCTCGCAAGTCGTTAATAATCTTGGTGAATTTTAATGAAACATAATCATGAAATGCATTTGCCAGCTTCCACTCCTTTAATGGCTTTTCCTGGCAACCACTTTTATGCGAGTTGAGGGAAAGTTTTAAAAGCATTTTTTATGATTCTCCCTGCCTAATTGCTTACTCTTTCTTGGGGTTCCGATTTCATAATAATATATAAAAGTTCTAGCTCCCTCTACGTCCACTCTTAGTTTCCTGCGCTAATCATTGCCTGTCAATCAATCAATGGATTGAGAAGAAAAAGAAAACTGGCAAACTCTAATTGCTCGCTGAAAATTATAATTCTCAACTTACAGACATAAGCGCATCGTCAACTGGCCGCGACAGGCCAATCTTGGCCAGCTTAAGTCTTTAAGAATGTCAGACTCGTTGACAAATTGCGGGGGCGGAAATAAGAGAGAGAAGGAGAAGCAGAGAGCTGAGAGCTGAGAAAAGCCAGTTAGCCAAGCGTGAAAACGGCCAAAAGGAGTCGCGCGACAAGGCATTGCACTTAGCTTGACCAACTGGCCCCATCCGACCCGGTCCCCGAGCAGCCATTCACTCCATTTCGCCAAGTGCAACTTTGCCTTTGACTGCACATTTTATTTGTGCCAATGATTTTCTAATTTAAGAGGACACGGGCGGCAGGCGGGTGGGTTTTGGAAAAACAATTTCCCGCCCAGCATGGATTTCGCAACGCAAGCGCCGCAAAATGTCTGCCTGCGACAAGAGATCGACTTTGTGGCAGCGAATCAGGGGAAAACAAGGGGCAGCCAGAGCTGCACGAGGTGCAGTGTGGCAGGAAAAACAAAAATAACATCGAAATTAATTGAAAAATCACATGGAGAGGACCAAAGGACATGCCAGTGAGTCAGTCAGTCAGTCAGTCAGTTAGTCAGTTAGTCAGCTAGTCGGCTTGAGTTTAAGCCCGTATCGTTAGGGGTTTTATGAAACCTATGCAACCCGATGCCCCGCTGTGGATGCCACATTTTTAATTTACTCCGCGCGGAAACGATGAAGCCTCACCCTCGCTCTGTTATTCATCGCATTTCACTCTTTGCCCGTCCGTTTTCCCGCTGGTTCAATAAACCCCATACAATTCCCGCACCAACTGCTGTCCGGGGACTTCGAATGGAACTCGGACTCCAGCCCCGGGTCCACTTCAAGTGTAGTTAATTTTGATTTGCCTGCCGATGCTGCAGCTGCAGCTGTAGCCTTCCATCATTGTTGCACTCCCCATCAGCAGCCAACAGCTGCCCCATTCGTGGCCATTTAGCGGAGTTTCCACGTTTTTTTTTTAATGGCCAGGGTATATGTGAACTTTGTAAAGTGCTTTAGGAAGTTAGGAGACAGTATAATCAAGTGAGAATAAGGGGATTGTATTGAGGAATGGTTAACAAAGTCGTCAAATCAATATTCACGAACTTTTACTTGGATTCTGTCTTGGGATTTCCTTCCTCTAGTGGTAAATAATATTAAACTTTAAAAAGGAATATATTCAAGCAGAACTTTAAAATAATCACTGGCGTTTTTAAATCCATTAAAACTGCTTCTAAAAGTATGCAATAAAATGTTTAAGATACCAAATCTAGTGTAACATTTTGTAGTATACTTTTAGACACATTTTCAGTGAATTAAAAAACTCTAGTAATTTCTGTAGCCCCCTATTAAATAGTATAATATTATTTAAGACCAAAAAGGTACAGTAATTATTACCTAGAATTTATTTTTTCTCTAGCTATTTCTCATATTTAAATAAGCTTGCAAACTTATTTTTAAGTGCTACAAATATCACAATCGCTTTGAAATCACTTGAAATAAGCCTAAAAATATACTACAATATGTGTTATCGAATTTTGAAAAAGTATTGCATACTTTTTGACAGCTTTTAAAGTGATTTCAAAATTCTAGTGGTTTCTTTTGTTATTTTCTTTATAAACATAACTAGAAGAACTCGGAATTGCAAACCTTATTAGGGATAAACCTCGCATCCCATAACCTTATTAGCCATATTAGGGCACATACCAGTTCGCACTCTTCCAGCTCATTTTAAGTTTGCGGCATTTACATTTTTCCGCCTGTCATTAAGTGTGGAATTAGTTTACTGTGCTAGGACGGACGGTGGCATCATGCGAGTCCCTTCGATCCGACTGTACACAGGAACACAAACACGAACGGGCTACCGGGATGATATACAAACAGAGGCCTGCAACTGCTGCTGTGGCCCAGGACTCATTCGGCTCGTGTCCTGCCCACAGTTGGCCAACATTTGCACAGTTTTGGGTCGCTTGGCTGGCTACCGCTGCCTCCGTTGCCGTTGCCTTGTTATTAACATGGCTTATTGCTGGCCATAATGGGCGCACCTCGTTCCCTGTCAACCTGCTCCCCTCGTCCTGTTCTGTCCCGGCCTGTCCTGTCCATGTGCCTTGTGTGGCAGTGTTTACTCCTGCGGTTGTTAGCCCGTGTGCTCTCTCCTTCGCCTGTGTTTTTGTTTGCCGAGCGGTCATGCATATACACACACACACACATATACACCATATACACACCACACTCACACACGGGAAGTGTAGATGTTTGGCCAGCAGATTTCCCCAGCGATTTCCTTTGAAGCTGCTGCTCCGGCTCCGACTGCTCCACGGCATTTTTTCGAGCTTCCCTCGCATATTCCCCTAAGTTCACTTTGTTAAGCGTCCTTCGGAGCATCCTAAACTTCTTGGCTAAACAGTTTTCGCTGGCAACATATTTAAATTGGCCCGCTCGAATGCCAGTCCAACCCCAAAAGGATGTTCAAATTGACGGCAATTTCAGTTCGTTTTAAGCGAAATAAATTGAATTAAAACACGTCTAAAGGCAAACGCAATTGTGAATTGATTGCATTGACAATGGGAATTATGATTGATTTAAGCCCACCCATCACGGTCACATTCGCAATCGCATTTGCACTCACACGCCGATAAATCCACTCATGTTCACTTTAATAGTTGTCAGAGCGCGACTCATCGCCGTCATCAATATGACAATGTACAACGTGGCGTATGCTTGACAACAATGAAAGTAGCTATAAATGCAATTCGTGCTCGGCAACATTGTGCGCGGGTTATTCTCCCCCCTTCGGCGGGAAAAGCATAATCGACATGCAATAAAAAAAAAAACAGCCACTTTGGGGGCGTCGAAAGTTTGAGTACCCTTTCAGCAGCTCTTGGGGAGCACTACATGGAAGATCTGGCGGAATTACCTCTTAGTTAGATGCATAAAAAATTATTAAGAGGAAGAATAGAAAGCTTGTCTTGTTCTCCTTTTCGTAAATGTATTAATGGTATTATATTTTCTTGATATTAAGGGTTGGCTATAATAAATTCCCCTATTTTAGAGACCACCACAGAAAATAAAACTTGTTCACCAACTAATCCATGACATATTCATCTAGAAAGTTTATCCAACTTGTGTATTTTTATCGGACAATTGGCAAGAATTTCGGAACATATGGACTTCGTTAACAAATAAAAGCTGAATAAAAACAGCTTGTTAATAATTGAAAATCAAGACTGGGAAATGCACCAAAAAGGAGCACGAGTCAGTTTCCTGTGCGCTTTCGCATTGTCTCACTTCCGTTGCATACTTATGAGTGCCTTCCGCTCCTGATTTCGTCCATACAGTGAGCAATGTGCACACGTGTATTCCCGGATAATTAAGCTCACCTTTTGGCAGCAATCCGTTCTCAATGATCCGCGCCTCGAGCAGCAGGCGCGGCAGGAGCAGGCAGAGGGCAATCAGGATGTGAACGAAGGCCGCCGTGGGTCCGCCGTGTGTCCACAGGGCACGCAGAGTGCCGCCCCGCGATTCCTCCTCGAGGCCATCCTGCGGCGAGAGGGTGCAGCGCCGCTCCCTGGCACCGGTGGCCAGCTTGATGCCGTCGTTCGCCAAGTTGCCAACCTGTCGAGCAAGTCCACAGAATTCGAAATTATTAAAATGTAATATGCAGTTTGGATTCAGTGAATCGGAATAGAGGGGAATGGAGTGTGTGTGTGTGCCCAGGGTGTGTGTGCCGAATAGGTTCACATATGCAAATGATTTGCCATTTGGGGGGATTAAGTTAGGCGGTCAGAGGACTTGGCAATGAATGTTTACACTAGTTAACTTGGAATTTGGCTTTGAATTATATAAGTATTATTTATTTTATTATTCTTCATTTAAACGGGAACTTAGTAAATAATTTAAAGTATCATTACTAGTAAATGTATACTGTTTCTTATAAATAAAAGGCAACTGGTAGAGCTCAATATATATCACTTTTCCTTACTTTAAATTCAATATTTTTCACTCTTTCTTAGGGCGAGCGCACACTAGCAGCTGAAAGCGGAGCTTATTGCTGAGATTATCAGCGAGCTGATTATCTCAGCGCTTATCAGCGAGCGGAGATTTTTGGTTGCGCACAACGAAAGCTTTAACTTAAGATGATGCTGATTACAAATAAAATTAAATTAAGGGAGATCTTTGTACATGTAAACGGTCAAAATTTAATTTTTCGTGATTTTTTGTAGTAGAAAAA
>JAEIIF010056896.1:0-22832 GCA_018874455.1 Drosophila trapezifrons | reverse complement strand
ATGGATTCTTGGAATTGGCTTCCAGCTGGCCGAGGATCAGGCGATCTGTGGACCGGAATTACTAACTGCGGAGTTCTGGCTTTTTACTTGTGTTAAATGCTTAATTAGGAACTGTCAACTGTTAGGAACTGTCAACGAAAAACAAAATTAAGGTTGGTGAAATATGGTATCGCCGATAAAAGATTTAAAATAAATATTAATTTATTCTAATCTTAAAAATACCTTTTGCTGTTCAAACCCGTTATTTTAAGAAAATTTAAAAAAGCCACAGTGCTGCCGGATCAATAATATTACGGTACTTACCGTGCTAGCTGACAATGGCTGCCTGATCTGAAGCTACTCGTCATAAGACATAATACGTAACGTAGTTTGACGGGAAATGTTGCATACTTTTTGGATACATTACAAATATTGAATGTATTATGTAAGTATGATGTATATAAACTTCAAATCTAACAAATAATTCATGTAAAATACATAAGGAATAAAAATAAACAAACATTTTAAGTATTAAATGTTTATTTTTGAGATAACCGCTTTACATTTAATCAAAACTGCTTGAAATGTAAGCTTTTCATGTCGACTAGGTCTGTATTCTTGTTTATAACGAACATTATTCCATGCAATTCCGCTTGACTGCAGCTTATGCTCGTAAAAACTTTTTAGTATTCATGGTTTTGGCATTAACGACAATTATGGCAGCGTTTTATTTTGTTTTCTTTCTCGTGAGCAGCGACGCCGCCAGCGGAGAAAGCAGCGACGACGACGGCGGCAGCGAAACAGTTCCGTTAGGCGTGGCTGCTCTGCTGCGAGAAGATGGGAGCAAGAAAGTCTCCATTGAAACGCCAACGAGAGTCCACCAATCAGCGGCTAGTCTCTTTCCGCCAAAGAGCGGCTGCGCCAAGAGAGTGAGAGAAAGAAAGAAAAAGGGAGAGCACGGAAACCAGTTTATATGCTAAGGAGGGGCGTCGTCAAGGGGGGATGGGATGGCTGATAAAGATGGCCGTCGGCAGAGAGAAAACAAGAAGAAAGCTAGGAAGAAAAAGCAGCAGCAGCAGAGAGGCATCGCCTCAAACTCAAAGTCACAATTATGGGGCACTCATTCATTGCGGTGTATGATGCAAACAGCGCACTTGCCGCCCCCCCCTTTCCAGCCGAGTTTGCTCTACAGTCGGGCTTCCTTAAATGGAAGTTTTTGCACCTTAAAACTATGTGGAAAGCTATTTCTGCTTACTTGCAACATTTTAAATAGGGTTTCAACTTTTAAAACAATGGTTTGCATTTTCATTTATTTATTGATATCGAACGATGCTCACAAAAACTTTAAAACTTAAAAACTTTATTGTAATAATAAGTAACGTTGTTTTAAATGTAGATACATTATTGTAATCCTAATCAAATTATTCTGCCTGATATAATATAACAATAATATAATATATTATATATATAAAATTATTATTTCTTCAAGAATTCAAGCATGGTTCGAACAACTTCCTATAGACTTACTTAAAGTACGAATTCTGTGCATTAATAAGTATGTACTTAGTAATTTAAATAAGTTATAGGCAGGTGCTTTTACAAGTTAATGATATATTTAACGAAATTAAATGTTGATAGAGATAGAATTCGTATAAATTTAGTTTTGATTTTAATTTTTGTACAAATCTGTGAGTTTAAAAGTCTTCAAAATCTAAAATATAATCTTAATCTAAATAATCTCTGGCATTTATTCTTTATTTTATTTTTCCTAATAATAACACAGACACTCTTGGAGCTCTATGGATAAAAAAGTCAAAACAGCAAGATCTTTTGAGATGAAAATCATTTGTAGATTTATGGTACATGTAGAATTTTATCGATTAATAATCCGCATAAACGGGAACCCTGCAAATTACGTTAATAAATAAAGTTAAATATAATTAAGCAAACATATTATACTTTTTTCATCACAAAGCCTCTGTAATAAGAACTTTTATGAGTAAATTCTTGACACTTGCTACAGAAGCTCGCCTGTGCGTACATTTTCCTCCGACAGTGCGTTTAATCAGAAGGGGAGTGGAGAATGAGAGAGGGAGCGGAAAACGAGAGAGGGAGCCGTTCTCCTAGTTGACGAGTTAACAGCAATTAGACGTCGACGCCTCGCGCTGGATTCGCTTTATTGGAGGTTTATTGAGCGGAATCCCTCTCCCTCTCCCTTCTTTTGTAATTGTTTTTCGGGGTGGCTTTTCGGCAGAGGGGGGGAGTGCGGTGTGCGGGGTGTCAGTTGAGTTCACCCGCTGACATTAATTGGTTGTGTACGAGCCAATTTGGCGTAAAAGGCGCTAAATTGATTGCCCTGCGGTTTTAATCGATGCGCATTCATTCCAAATCACGCACATTTATCACCCGTTGAGCAGCCACCCACGCATCCCCCCGTTCTCCGTTCTCCGTTCCTTTCCTTCTTTTTTCCGTTTTAGGATACCGAGATAACGGAGAGATATAGACAGATATAGAGGCTGTGTCGCATCTGCGCCGTTTTATAATTGCCGGCAATTGCTGGCCGCTTCGGGCAATTAACTGAGAGATTCGGCGGAGGCTGCCGAAATCAAAACGGCGAGTGAGACGGCCTTTTCCGGCAGCTTCTGGCTATAAAAACCCGTTATATAACCGGACCTCACTTTGCCGGAATTCGCAAATATGCAACTCCTACCTGGGAATTGTTTTTCCTTTCGTTTTTCGCCTTTTCCGCTGTTTTTTGTTGCCACTTTTTGTTGCCTTGCCGTTACGCGGAAGTCGTGGCTGTTTTTTAGCCAACGGATTGGCAAGAGGTAAAAAGGATAATGCAGGACTTTCCACGGAAACGCCTTTCGTAGGGTTATGAAATTTTACGCAAGCTGCTGCAACGAACCGGAGGAGGAGGAGAAGGACCAGGACCAGGACCCGCCGTCAAGGTCTGGACACAAAGGGGTTCTGCAGGCGCTGAAAGGATTTAGCAGGAAGTTGCAGCGCAGTTTTTTGCATTGCCTCACAGGATGTCCATAATTGCACGCAATCAACGCATAATCCCCGCATCATCTCCGCAATTTGGCCGAAGAAAACCCTCAGAAGGAGCAGTTAGGGCTAAAAAAGCGCAGCCAGAGGACAAAGGGGAAATTCGCCGCTGACTTGTTGACTTTGCGGCCTTGACAGGAGCTGGAAGGATGACAGGTATGGCTAAAGGATTCGCTAGGCCCGCCCCCGCGCATCCAATCGGGGCAACTTAATTGCCAGAAATTCTCAAAACAAACGAAAACAAACAAATAAACAGAAGGGGGCGATGGGCGAAAGGATTGGAAAGGATTCAGGATTCAATTAGCCCCTTTGCCAGATTGACTTTCTGCGGATCATCTGGGGTAATCGCAGTTAATCCTGTTACTGGACTTCGCCTAGAGACGGAGAGATCTCTTTCGGCGGCGCAGGCACAGTGTTCGCGGCGGCGGCGTGTCCTGGCAAAAGGATTAGGGGCGGAGCCAGTGCAGAAGTCAGTTGCAAATGCGAAAGGATTAGAGATGAGACGAGAGCAGGTCAGCAGGAGCAGCAGCAGCAGCAGCAGGTCCTCGGCGGTTTCTGCTGCGGGTAACGCCCAGCGAGCACGCCCTAATCCGTTTACGCCTCGAAATTAATGCAAACATTTAGAAGGATTATCGCCCTAAAGGGGTTGACTGGCCCAGATCCAGGTCCTGGTCTCGGGTCCCGGGTCCCGGGTCCCGATTCCGATCCCAGTTCAGATGAACTGCGCGGGCAAGAGTTGGACCCGGCCATAAAAGCATGATAGGATTGCTAATTCGCCGCTACTTGTTGGCCATTCTCCTGCCATTGTCCCGCAGCGGATTTGCCAATCTCGGCTGCCACTTGGCTGCGGTTCAGCCAGGTTATTCTGCCACGGAAAGAGGTATCTCTGGCCTCTGGGAGCGTATCAAAAGCCGCGGCACAATTATGCGTTTCAGGGAAGTGATTAGTCCGCAGATTAGAGCCAAAGAGTTGACAATATTTTGTGGATTAGTCTCGGACTTGGACAGGTAGGAGCAGTCGCAGTCGCAGTGCTGCTCTTCCTCTCTTACTTATCATTACTGAGTTGTGATCTCTGTAAATCCCGATCCACATCCTGATCCCTAGTTAGTCTCAGCTATATTACGAACCCACTCAAGGACACCAGGAAGTGGTGCGGCACTTCCGCAACTCTGGTCCGCAGGACATGGCCTCAAGTGGCCGCCCAAAAGGATCGCCGCGATCACAATTAGGAGGCGCCAGTTGCCCCTCGAAGAAGGGCCACCATCAGTCAGACATAAAAAAGATGCTGAAGGAGAGCTTGATAAGGGGAAGGGCAGATACCATTTACAGATAGATGCAGACAGAGAAATTGGAGTGAAGTTTGAGCTGAAGACTCCAGGAAAACAACCGAGTTAGGTAACCTCACGGAATGCTACACCGTTTCTTGAGGGTCTGCACGGTCTGCATCTTCATTGTAATTTTATTCTTTAGATTTTATTAAAATGCTCTCTTTTATCTTTCAAAGGATGTATTTAAAGTTAAACCGCACGGAATGCGGCACCGTTCTTTGAGGGTCTGCAAGGTGTGCATATTCATTGTAATTTTATTTATTTAATTTTATTAAATAAGTATGTTTTATCTTACAAAAGATGTATTTAAAATTAAACCGCACGGAATGCGGCACTTTGCACGCTAGCAAGGCTAGGGATGCGAACAAAAAATAGCTAACGGCTTCTGTGATATGGCATACAAATAGCCATGCCAATAAAAAAAGCTATTTAACTCTAAAAAGGCAAGATTTGGCAACAAAATTACAATTGGACTGCACTAGATTTTTCTGTTGTGCTTTGTGCATACTGTGCGTGTGAGCAGAGGTCTGATTTAAATCCCTTTTCATATGTTAAATTTCTCTCTCTGCACAGATACTCTGGATATATGCCACAGTTAGCCATATGAACATATCTTAAGTGCCTGAGAACTGTGAAGTGAAGCAGCAATTATGTTGTCGTCGCTTTGATCTCCTCCTGCCCAGCCACTTGGAGATTCAAATATGTAGCTGCGGCTGCATCTGCGGACGGGACGGGACACTCGGAACTCCAAGTCGATTTCCCTGTTTAAGCATTTTTTAATTGTATGCTAATTGATGGCATCCATGGGGTATTTCGGTAACGGGAATGGGAACTTCCCCCCCGCATTCCGGATGCAAGATGCCCAGCTGCCAATGGGGATGTTTCATCTCCCATTCATCGGGGAGACCACCATTTTGCTGGGAAGAGAGCTCTATTAAAAAGTCACAGAGACAGATACAGATATACAGATGCTTCGAGATGCATTAGGCGAAAAGCGCTTAGTGTTTTATGGAGGATTGAGGGTCATAAACGCCTAATCCCGCTCGAATTCCGGCTAAGATCGCGCAGATCTGCAATCTCTCGATTTTTAGCATGCAAAAAAAAAAAAAAGGACACACCGACAAAGGACAGCAGAGGCAGACGGGAATGGCCTGTGAAAAAGATGAACAAAAATCACACACACGGGCCATGGGACACAGGACACCGAGCAGGTCGAAGGTCACTGGCAATGGAATGGATCGGTGGTTGTGGTGCCGCTGCTGCTGGTGCTGCCGTTGGCGGTTCCAGGGGAGGGAGGAGCGCTGGCCTTGGGTGCTCCTTAATCGGCATGACCACTGCCGCAATTAATTCGTCTAATTTGCATGTCAGCCGGGCGGCGGTGGGCTTCAAAGAGAGAGGACTTGCCAGCCCCCGCTAATCGTGTGAATCTTCGGGGGAATTCTTCCGGCGCAAGTAGCTTTGATCTCTCTCGGTATCTCCCGCCTGGGATCCTGCAGGTTTCCCCGTATCTGCGGCTGGGATGTGACACATCCTTAACCAAGCCAATTTCCAGGTTAACCTTGTGACTTAGTTTTTTAGGCCGACGGCCCATAAACCGATTATTTGTAGCTGAAAATGCCCGTATTTTGTTCTGCCTTTTTTTACGATACAGGATCTAGGGATGTAGGGATCTAGGGATGTAGGGATCTCGGGAAAGTCAAGCTGGCAGCTTGGTTCTAAAAAATATATCGCGCACCGCAGCGAGTCAATTTTTTTACGGCCCTCGGAAGGCAAGAGGGCAAGAAGGCAAGGTCATCGAGGCACTCTGTTCCGCTTCCGAATTCCGCGAATTGCGAATTTTTTGAAAATCTGGAAACCTAAAAATCTGAAACTAGAACTAGAATTCCAATGCAGTTTTTTTATGCCGCCTAATTTTTATGGCCTAAAAAACGGAACCGTAGGCCGTGCACAAAGCCGGGGCATAATATCATCTCCTCCGCCGCCATAAAAGCCAAAAACCCAGCGGCAAATCCTGTCCTAGGTAAGGCGAGCCGCTAAAAAAAATAAACACGGAGAGGTTAGCGCAAAAAAAAAAAAGAAAAAAGGACAAGGGACTGGGACACAGGACAAAGAGTCCTGCTCGAGACGCGACGTGAAATTCGAGAAAAAATGATTTCATTTTTTAGAATCAGTGCGCGAAATGTGAGCAGAGCTGGGCGAGAGAGAGCAGCTAATGGTGCCGTTCCAGGTCCTGCGGCTTTACGATGGCCATTAAAGCCCCTAAAAAAATAACGCGAAAAAAAAACGAGAATTGTAAATCATGAGCGGAGAATGGATGCGGGTCAGGACTCGGTTCCAGGTTCCAGGTTCTCGAGGGGCAAAGGCAAAGTCAAACCGCAATAAAGTTGACACGTCGTGCGCAGGATCGGAGTCCGGAATCTGTAATCCTCCGCCACATAATGTATAGCAGAAGTCTATGTATCTGGGTCCTGTATCTATCACTATGTGAGAGCACCAGCAGCAGTAGAAGTGTGTGTATCCAGGACATGCGCAGAGGTGCCACTACTAGCAAGGAGTCCACTCGCCACACCAGTGATTGCCGCAATCATTCTAGTTTCATTATCTGGCCTCCAGATTTATGGCCCTATTCCCGCCGCTCCCCCTCCTCCTGCTGTGCAAACTCCACCGAAATGACCCGCAACTTGCATCTCCCGAATCCATCAGGGTTCGTCCAATTGATTCGAGCATTTTCCGGCTACTTTATCCTCGTTTCCACCATTCAGCAATGCCATTTATTGTGAACCCTGACCAATTGCAGTCCCATCCACCCCCCCGGCCACACACACACACATCATATGGAAATGTTGGCTAAATAGAGCTCTCGGCGTCCCCCCAGAAATTTGATTGTCGCGATTATCTGGCCGTTAATATCCATGAAAATGATGAGGCTGCCAGAATGAATCCGATAAACGGCGCATGGTCCGTTAATGGACAGCGTGCAAATTGGCAAACATCCATGGAGACATGGAGGCACAACTCATAAATCGGTGGACACATGACGCATGAATATATATCGTATATCGTGTATATATATATTGGCGACAAACGAGTTTGTCTGACTCTGCGAGAGAGAGATAGGTCTCGCTGGGATGCTGTGTGTGCGTGAAACGTGTGAAATTATTTCAGTGCTGGCATCATCATTTTACAAAGATGTTTATTCATTGCTGGCTGATTGCAAAACCCCTCGACTCGCGCTTGGCTATTTGGCAGAATCATAAAACGTTTTCAACTTCGTTTAGCGGCTCCTCTTGCGGCGCGGCTTGAGGGTGCTGGGACACAGGGGGAAAAAGAGGGTTCAGGGGTGCCACAGAAGGTGTACTATATCCTGCCTATATCCTTGCCATTTAATTTTAGATCTAGATAGATTTTTTGGCACTTGTAAATGACCCTTATGGCCATGTCCATGTCCTTTTCACATATCAAGTTGATGTATTAATAATATCAAATTAACATTCTAACGTACCCTTGTAGGTTTTCTGAATTAAAGTATAAATAATCCTTTTCTAAATAAATTATAAGTTCAAACTAATCTTTTAAAACCAAACTAATATTTCCTTAATTTTTCTTCAAGTGTTCACTCCAATGTCCAGCTCTGGGAAGTAGCTCTTTCTCTTCGTAGCACTTCGAGGGGATTTTTATAACCCCATAGAGATCCCTGTTCAGCTTCAGATCTTGCCGTTTCCCGAGATCGGAGTCCCAGTCTCTCTCTCTGATGATCACTTTATATTCATTGACAGTTAGTGTGAAATTCATAGCTCATAAATCGATGGAGAGTCCGAATTGCGGTCGTCTTTGGCCACAAAAGCTGCCTTTTGTCGGCTCTGGGTGAACTAACAGATGGCCAGGAGGAGAAGAGGAGAGGCCCATAAACCATGTAGTAGAGCCCAGTTCAGAGGTGCTAATTCACTATTAAAAGAAATCAGAGACTGAAACAGAAACCGAAACCGAAGACGCAGACGAAGACGAAACCCAGACCAATCCCTCACTCATCACGCCCCAATAAAACTTAATTTTGTTTGCACATCATATGGCAGCCAGAGAGCCTTGGGCTGTTGAATAATGCATTGTTTTTCTTATGGGAGCGAACGTGGGAGAACTGGGCATGAAGTGGCAGCCATTCATGGCTCAGATACAGATACACACGCACAACACACACAACACACGCTATGTATCCAGGGAGACGCACATTGATTGCCCCCATAAACGTTGGCAGTATGTGAGCCTCGGGCGGGGGTTCTTCGGGCGGAGACAATGCCGAATTAGAGGCGAATGCCTAATTGATAATAATATCGCATTTATTCAGTTAACTCTTTTGAGCAGCTGCCTGTCTGGCAGAAGAAGGCAGTGGGAGTGTCATGGGAGTACCAGATCCCAGCTGCCTTTCTGCTGCGTGCTAATCCTCGCCATGGCCATTTCGGCATAATTTTCCAATAAACAACTTGATGATTTCTGTATTTCAACACGGCCAAGTCCCTAATCCCCACATGATTAATTGTCAACCTGCCCGAGGAGGAGGTAGTAGTAGTAGTAGCCACCACCGTTGAGGCCATGAATCCTGCAGAGATTTTCCTGTTTTGCTATTTTTTAATTTACTCGGATACAGTAACCGGGGCATTCCCCTGGGGCAAGGCCCTGGTGTGGCGCGTATCTTTATTATCAAATCATAAAATGCTGCCACTTGTGTGCGGGGTGTTGCATCCCCCAAAAGGATACGGCAGGATAACACCAGCCAAAGCACCAGCTAGGAAAAGGGGTGCGACTCCACTTCACGGACCATTTTTTATGCCTCGCCTGGCAAGTGTCAAAACATGTTTTGATGCCCAGGCGCCGCTCAATTAGATATCAGATACAGCAGAGGCAGAGGGTTCAGGGGTGGCTTCCGTATCTGTGACCTCCTCCTCCCTTTGCCTTCTTGCCTCCTTGCCTTCTGCTGACTTTGGTTTTTTAGCTGCGGGATTATGAGCAATTGACACCCCTTTGAGCCGGGATGAGCAATTGAAACACATGTTTTGTCCCGGCAATTAAATCGGGATTTGATTCCCACCAGGACCTCTCTTTCTCTCTGATGATTTCTCAATTATGACAATCGTTTTGGCAGCGCAGCGAAAACAAACATAAGGCCAGGCACACAGGGATATAGAGAGTGAGCGCCACGGGTGAGGTGACAATTAATTAGCCGAGCCCAATCCGAGGACACTGCAATTGATTCCCTTTGGCAATGCAACCTGACGCGTGGCAGGGAGTGGCTGGCCAAGGCTCCGGCCCAGCGGGGTAACTCATCCTCGCTTCGATCTGCCCGATTCGCATTAATATGCCATTGGCTTGTGCCAAACCCCCGTGGATCTCCCCTGATTTCCTGATTTCCTCATTCCCCTGATTGTGGGTGGCCACTCCGAAGGACACTCGGCACACTCGCCGCTCGTAGCTCCGATTTTCCACACAGTTGCCAGTCCCGAAGGTCGACGCTCAGGGGAGAGCAGCCAGCAGCCAGCCTGCAGCTGTCCCTGCTAGGTTTCTCCACGCCTAATCCGAACAGCCAGGTTTATGGTGACTCAGGTACGAGTACGAGGGAGTCCCTCACCCACTCAGCCACTCCCCAGGTAGAGCAGAAGATATGTCGCATACTTTTCAGATATTTTCGTATTTATTTTCGTAACTCGTAACTTAATCGCTACTTAATTGGGCTAATCTACGGCTTTATGGTACAATCTTCGGGAATAAATAGGCAGGGACGAGGACTAACTCTAGTTTGTACAATCTTTGGGGCTTCTTCAGGGGGCTCCTCGATCTTCTCGGGGCTTACGCCTCAGTCTTGTAGGGCTTGAACAGCTTCGGCTTGGGCTCCGCAATCACCGTTGTCGTGGGCGGCGGCGACATGTCGGAGGCGGGTCTCTTGCCACTGGTCATCAGCAGTTCTGGTGCGGGCAGCGGACTCGTGGTGGTCATGGGGGCAGCGGCGGGGGCCACGGGACTCCGGTCGAACACCTTGGCATGGTCGGAGCCCACCGGCGAGAGGGAGAGCGTGGAGGAGTGCGGCGACGAGGAGGATTGCAGATCCAGCGGCGGTGTCTGCGTCTTGGGCACACTGCCACTCAGTCCCGGGTAGCAGGCGGAGGCGGAGACGGACACAGAGGTGGGCATGGCTCCCAGCAGACCGGCGGCAGCTGCTCCTGAGTAGCTGGAGCCGGCGGCACTGACACTAGAACCCATCATGTGCGGATGCATATGAGGGCCAGCGGCGGGATGTGGCGGGGCTGGGCGCGACGGAATGTGATACGGCGTGTACCGGTACTGTCCGTAGGGGGAGGGAGCATGGCCACCGTGTCCCGGCATGGGCATGCCGCCCATTGCCTGCATCGACATCGGAGGCATGCCTCCGCCCAGCATCGGATTCGTGGCAGCAGCGGCGGCTGCTGCGGCGGCGGCGGCGGCAGCTGGAGCATACGGAGGATACGGCATCCCAACGCTATTGGCGGCCGCTTGCAGGATGGAAGCGGCGAAAGCGGGATCCGAGTAGACGGCGGCGTACGGCCAGGCGACGGCGATGCGCTGGCGCTTGTCCTTCATGCGACGGTTCTGGAACCACACCTTTATGGTGCTCTCGGGCAGGTTCAGCTGGGCGGCCAGCTCGCAGCGCCTGGGCCGCGACACATAGTTCTCCTTGTAGAACTCCTTCTCCAAGCGGGCCAGCTGGTCGCGGGTGAAGGCAGTGCGGTAGCGACGCACCGAGGGATCAGCGGGGATCTCTGAGCCGCGGCTGCCGTTCAGGGAGTTGTCCGGACTGGAGAGGCATTCTAGAAAGGGAGAAGAGAAGACGCTAGGGTTAGTTTCGAGTCACTTCCAAAGGGTTTTCGCTTGTAACTTACCATTGGGAGAGGGAGGCGGTGTCTGGGGCTTGCCATACTGGCTGGCCATCAGGTCGACGACCAGGGGCTTCTGGTCCACGGGACTGCTGTCGTGGTGAGCATGGTGGCTCTCCATGTTGTAGGTTCGGTATCCGTGCATCTTGGCTGCAGAGTGTCGTAGGTAGTTCGGGTTCTCAGAGGCTATTCAGAGGCAGTTGTTGACTGTGCGGCGGTCACAGCTCGAGTGTGCCGCTCTCAGCCATCCCTCGGCCCTTTATACCTCGCCCGCTCCGGGCAGGCAGCGCGGCAAATGGCCGCCGTCCCAGCGCCAGCCAATGGCAGGCCAGTGGTGCTAATCTGTGCGGTGCAGAGCGGATGCTGAGCGGCTATTACGAGGCTGGAACAAAGAGGAGCTCTCTCTCTCTTGGTGGAGAGAGATTTGGTATTCATAGCGGATGAGCGAATCTTTTGTCTCGCCTGTCCGCAGGCGGCAGGGACCCCGAGAGCGAGCGGGACGGGCGGGCCCCCTTAATAATGGGATTTTATCGGCTTCATCAAGAATGATATGGCATAATGCCGCTCAGTCGTCGGAGTTTACAGAGCTGCTCAGTTGCTGCAGCCCTGTGTCCTGTGTCCTGTGTCCTGTACATATATTTATCGATCGCCCTTTGCCAGCGAATTATTTGCGCTTTTATGAAGTCTTAATATTATGCCGCACGTTTAACAGCCTCACACTAGCTGTAGCTGCTCTTTTATATATATATATATATGCTCCATGGCCAGGAGTTGGGTGACTTCGGGACCCCGCCCCATAACCATTTGGTAGCAGCAAGATAATGGCTGGGTTCCTCGGGGGGTGTCAGGAGGGCAGACCCCAGTTGCTGGGACTTAATTTGAAAAGTTTTCGCTTCGGTTTCGTTGGGCAAAACATTTATTATGATGATATAATCATGCCCAGCCAGAGGCAACTGTACCCCCAGGCAAGAGTCCTGCCAAGGGGGGCGGCAGCGGAGGCGACACAAAACTTGCGCAAAAAAAAAAGGAGATATTAGAGCTCTACCTGCTTGGTAAGGGTTAAGCTAGGGGCTTAGGGTTAAGCTCAGCGCAAAAAAATAACCCAACTTCGCTGGTCCCTTAATTGTGATGCCTGAATATGTCCAAGCTAATCCCTTCGACATCATTATTATGTGTTTTTATGACTTTCTAATGAAATTTGGGAACAGGATGGCGGATCACTCGAAGATCACTGCCCAGATCGGGGTTCCAAGTCAAGCCCTCGGCTAATCCCAGCAAACAAACAAACAAACTGGGTTAGGCTGGGCTTGGATGGAATCTCCTGACTTTGCAACCCGGTTTTTGGCCTCTAGTCAGGGTCTCCTGTCTTCTGTCCCAGTGTCTCCCGGAATTCCGTTTAATTCCGTTCTCAATTGAAAGCCAGAAAAGTGGAAAAGTAGAGCACAGCGTGTGGCCCAAACTCCGTTTCGATTGTTCAAGATGCGGCAATAAAATCTAACTCGAAAGTGAAGCGATGCAAAAAGGAGGTGCAGCGAGGGAAATGGCCAGGCTAGAGGTCGCGGCATATGAAAATTGACTAATAATCTGGCTGATGGCAAACGGATTAACACGGCCGAGCAGCACACAGCAAGGAACCTTCCATCGATCTGTCCCAGTTCGAGGTCCAGCCAGCCAGCCAACAGTTCCTTTTGTTATGCAGTACCGGGTAACAACGCATCCTTCTTGCTCCTGCGAGTTAGTTAAAATTATTGGGTTATATTGCGCCTCAATTTGCATTGGCATTAACTCGCTGAGGCCCAGGATCGGTCGGGGCACTACTACCTAGGAACGGGGAGATGACCTGGAAAAGGTAATGCGCGACAAGCCTTCAGGACGAACCCTAGCCACAACCAAACAACCTTGCCTATTGTGCGCCCAAGGAGCCTTTGTCTTTGACTCGCCGAATGGACCTGGTTGGCTTGCCTTCGCCGGGCTTGGCTTGGCTTGGGTTAGCGACAGTAAATACCCTTTATGGCGATCGGTTGGGTTAGGCGAAAGTGTCGGGGTGGAGAGAGGTGGCAGGTAGGCAGCTCTAACCCAACTCAGGCCCGATCCGCGAACACTTTCAATACTTGGAAGTGCAGTTCAAGCGTTTGTTCGCCGCTTTATTGCACATTCTGCACTCACAAAGCGCCGATCTCGCTGATTATGCCCGTCATCATGGGAAGTAAATGGCGAACACACTGCGGCCCACAATAGAGATGGTAACAGAAATTCGCAAAATGCTCAAGGGAAGGGCGAAAGAGGCGAAAAAGGCGACGGAGGCGACCAGGACAGTGCAAAAATGTTGGCAATAAAAACGGCAAACGCGAATTATGCTTGATGATTGAGTAATTTCTGTAATAAAACAATTACAACAAAAAGGCAGAGAGTATTTTATGATGATTGCCTAAGTGAATATAAAGGAGGGAATCCTTAAAGCTAGCTTTATTCATGGGCAAGTTGCCAGTTGGCTGGGTTTTATTCTCGCTTTTTAGCGAGACAATTTTGCTTGGAAAATATATAAAGCGGAAGTAAAGAATTATATTTATATAAGTTCTAGTTCTTGTCTTAACTAGAACTAATCATTAGAAATATGTTTTAAACTTAGCCTGAGTTTTATTGAGGGTTTCGAGGTAGAGCTGGAAAAGAATCGAAGTTTTCGATGTTTTAGTATGGAAACATCGATTTTACATCGATTAACATCGATGTTTTTCCAGCTCTATTTCGAGGACTTGGTAAGTTATCAAAGGATGTTTGTTAAGGCTTTAATGGGGATACATACAAATTAAAATCTTAGATTCTTAGTTTAAATAAATATTAAATAAGTAAATAAATTTGCTCATTAGACAAGGAGATTCTTAAGTTTATAGTGTAGCTACTTTACTTTATAGTTTAAAGTTCTTGTATTTCTAACAATTTCTTTCTTAAAAACTAGTTATATATTTTTTAAAAATCCTCCCCAAGTTCTTTCACATGATTCCAATTCTGTATGCCAGAAGATCCTTTGCTTTGTTGTGGGGAGTGTTCCTTTACGGCTTCATCCCCCAAATAAATGTGATGACTTTCCTCATCCTCCCCACTAAAGCCACAATTTTCCTCCCTCTCTCTCTCCACTCAAAAAGCCATAAAGTCTAAGAGAAGCATGGACCAACATAAGTATTTTAATTCACTAACAAATACCATAAAAACCCATTTAAAATCAGAGAGTATTTTTACAGACAATCTTGGGAATTAGTAGCTTTTTGTTAAATCCATAAAAAGTGGCCAGAATATCAGACTTTCGGCTCAAGACTTTAATGGATACTCAACGCAGCCTGAGTACTAGACATTTTTATGATGGCCACAACCTATATTTATTTCTCTCGAGCCCCGAGGGAAAGTACCAATCGAGGAATGAACTGAAAATTTCCAATAATTGTTGTCTCGCACAAAAAGAAACTAGAATATTTTATGCTCGCTCAGTCTAAGGACGAGGCAGAAGGACCTCCTCA
Organism: Drosophila trapezifrons; assembly: GCA_018874455.1. Classification (NCBI taxonomy): domain Eukaryota; kingdom Metazoa; phylum Arthropoda; class Insecta; order Diptera; family Drosophilidae; genus Drosophila; species Drosophila trapezifrons. The sequence goes on along the minus strand of JAEIIF010056896.1, from coordinate 8,063 downwards.
TAATAAAAATATGAATGCCAATGCATAAAAACGAGAGCAGTCCGAGTTACAGGTAAGTAGAGCGCTAACCTTGTGGAAGGTTGCGAGGACGCGTTTTTCCAGGAGCACAATATAAAAACCCGTGAAGAATTAAAAAATTAGAGCAGTTCGCTGCGTTCGGGGAAAAAAACTAGCGCAGCGAAAAAAGCCAACAATGGGAACAAAAAACGTGATCTACTTTCCTAATACGTCCGTCGAGGGCCGGCCGGCTAAGGTCCTCCTTCGCTGCAGGACACTCTCGCTCTCGTTCCGCGAACTAGATCGCCGCGATCGCCATAAAAATCTGCATATACACTGAGACAATGGAGCGGGAAATGGGAATGGTAGGGAAACGGGGCCATAAACCATAAAGCATAAAGCGTTTTGGTAAAAGTAAAGCAGAGCAGTTCGGGGCAACACAAAAAACTGATCTAGTTTTCTAATGCCAGCCAGCCAGCCAGCGAGGTCGCCGAGGATCCTTGCGCTGTCCTGCGGTTCCGCCGAAGGTGTACCAATAAAAAGGCGCGTCCGGATGCCCGGATGCTCTCTCCTACCTAGTTTTTTTTTTCTTTTTCCACCGTCTTTTGAACCAATTTTTAGTGGAAATGCGAGCGTTTATTACACGCCTGTCCGCCTGTCCCGGCCAACGACTAACTGCCGTAATTAGGAGGTTTGTAGGGCAGGCAGGGACACAGGACCCGAGGCCCGGGCGGAAAAAATGACAATGGAAAAAACTCATAAAAAGAGCAACAAAGTGGCCCAGAAAGGAAAAAAATTGGCTCGCTTTTTGTCGAACAAAAAGAGGCCACAAAAAGCGTCCACGAGCCGGTGAGTCCTCGCTGCTCACAATCGGGCCAAATAATTAGGTGAGCAATTGTCCGCTCTTTGTGCCTCTCAATGATTAGCGGTTTCTTTTTTAGGACCCTCTTTTTGGCCGACTTTGGGATTTTTACACATTGATTGTTCCAGGGAACTAACTCAATGAGAGGTGGCTAGCGGGGGCTGAGAAAAATCATCATCAGTTGGGTGTTTGTTAGCTCTCATTAGAGGAAATTAGTGCATTTTTTACAGGTCTTAATTCAATTAAGGGAAATTAATTTGCCAAGAAACTATAGGGCAGGGAAAGTGCTAATTATTAATGTGAATATTTTAAATATTGCCTTGAGTTAAATTAGCTTACTGTAAAATTAAGTTTATTTTAATAAAAACAAGCAAGAAAGCTACAGTGAGTGTATTCAAAATGCTGCCTAAGTATGAAATGCATATAAAATGCTTCCAAAGTTCGTCCATCTGACTATTTCTTACATTATTTGTGAGCATAAAGTTATAAAAACCTTTTTACGAATTTTAAATAGAACAAATATCATTTTTTATCGAAATATTTTAAGTCCAATTAATAATAATAATAATATTCTTTGATTGAATTCATATTCTTTCACCTCTTAAGCGCATTATTGATGCGGCAAGAGATCAAATTATAATGGAACTCCTTTCAAAATTGAAATTATAAACATTTTAGTGTTAAATAACGTGTATTTTAAGTCTTCCTGATACCTTATAAAGTTCTTTAAGACCTATAGTAATTAATGTATCATAAAAAGTACTTAACATATATTATTTATCAAGCTATCGACAAAGAAAAAGGGTCAAAAAACTAATATATAGCATGTTATTCCGAAAAACTCATATTAATTAAATTATTAAATTATAAAAGGGGTTTAAAAATGGGGCTTACGAACAATAATCTCCAAAATGTATAAATAAATTAATGGATATATCTAAAAAAACCCAATTGAAGTAACATTTCTCATGCAGGTCACCTGCTTTATTATGTCCGAAATAAGAGAGCTGTCAACATAAAAAAAGACACCGCATTGATGACCAATTCCAGTGATATTTTCACATGTAAAAGCCGCTTCGGTAGATGCAAATTGGCGGAACCTGTGACCGAGGACGACTCCCCACAGATGGCCAAATCAATCGGACACGTTTACTATAAATACGGCGCATTGCATTCCGGGGCAATCCAATCCAATGTGAATCTGTGACGAATCCCGAGATGCGGAGGAGCAGCAGGGGCCCGGGCGCAGATTCGCCAACAAACGCTGCTGGAAAGCCGCAGATTGCAGGGTCAAAGGACACAAGAGGGGATAGCAACAGGACCAAGGATTCAGGGGACAGTAGCAGTAGTCCACCGCACTGACGAATCACATCAAAGTGGAACACATAGCCGGGCTCGGGCTCAGGGTCAGGCATCCTGCTAACAGACATGTCAAATCAAGGAAAAACATCGACGACAGAGGGACACGGTGCCGCCAAAGGAGACGGAGACACACACACCGAAGAAGACAGGAGATGGAGGAGGCGGAGAAGAAGAGGTCCTGAAAACAGCATCGACTTACCGCAGCAAATTCGCGCTGACTGTGCGCGAACAGCGGGACACACCATAATATTTTGGTTGCTCGGCATGCATCCTGCATACTGAGAGTTCCCTGAGAGCTCGTCCTGGAGCAAATACGGAACGTAGCGGAGCTGAGGACTCGGATTCTACATAGTTTCGGAGGAATTGCTCGCTGCCAGAGAGCTGCCTTTATTGATGGGCAATTAGCCACGGTGAGTGGCGGTTTCGAGTGAGCTGCAGGACGCTGGCTACTCCGACTGGAAATTGGGAATTGGGACTGGAATCAGGATCCTTTGCTCGGCGGGAGCAAACCCACAGCTTCAGTGGCGGCGTCGAGATATCCTGCCATGTTTCCATTCCCATTTCCCTTCCCTGTTCTCGGTTTTCGGTTTTCTGTTTCTGTAAATTTGTGAAAATTAAGTCGTTCCGGTTGTGCCCGTTTTTAGGTGGTACTTCTGTAGCAATTTTATTTGTATCGTAGGTGTGGTATTTGTCAACATTTAGCCAGGATCCTGGGCCTCTTTCCTGCTTTCCCGATCCCTCCAGTGGCACGGGATTAGCCGATTTGTGGGCACGGATTCGAAATGCCTACTGCAGCACTAATTGGGCCGCTCTCTGTGCGACGGGCTGAGGCGGAATGTCTCTGGAATATGGAGGAGGTGGAGGTGGAAGAGTGTCCGCTCTAAGGATGCGTTTATCTGCGCTGAGGATGTGCTAATTTTTTACCCAGCAGAGCCTGAGCTGCGAGCAGAGAGTGAGCAATAAGTGCACAGGTTGGAGGGCGAAATGGAAGCATGATTGGCAATGAAAAGGTGAATGGATTCCCTTATGGGAATTATGGGAAAAAAGGCAAACTTATTCTTGGTCCTTTAATACAAAAAGGGGAGATAATAAATATCTAGCAAAGTGTGTATTAATTTCTGAGTTTAAGGGAAGGATTGTTTAACTTAAGGGAATTAAAAGCAGTAAGAACTTTTTGTTGTTCTTAAAAAAAGGATAGTTTATAAAGAATAAATTTTTTTTGGGTCTCGGCTCATATATAATTATAAATCTTGATAACTATACTTAAGTTTTTAAACGTTCTTTTGTGTACTTTAAGAAAAAATTAAAAAAAAACTTGTATATTTGAAAATTGGAATTTAAAAAATAAAATTTTTTTTGAATTTATGATCAGTTTATATTTATTCGAAAAAATTAACTTCTTAATATTGTATGCACAAAATCTTAAATGTTATTTCCATTTTAAAACATTTTATTTTTATTTCTCAAGTAAATTCCATGTAGACGTAAATAATACACATTCTCCATGTGCATTTTACATAGCCCATTTTACGAGCTACGAAAAGTATGCAATACTTGTTCTATGAAACGTGCTTATGTTACAGTTTACGCCATAACAACTTAGTTTCACATCAGCCACCCTTTGTCAACGTGATATGTGCGAATTTTCTAAAACAATCTGGCAACGCCAATGTGACCAGCGTTGAAATTAAAAAAAATGTGTAAATATTATTTTATTTATAACATTATTGATGTTGGGGATTTTATTTAATGGAGAACAACATTTAAATAGCTTGTAAAAATGTTAAAAATATTAATAATTACACAATTTTAATATTAATAAGTTTAATTTTACATTACCTTTTAAATAATGTATTTTTCCGACTTTGGATTCAAATGGTATATAAATAGATTTCCATTCAACAGAGCTTTCTCGCAACTGAATTAATGAATAAAGAAATGTATTTTAAATCAGTTTATTAAAAATAATAACATTTAATAGGGCGCCTTCTTGCGCGACTTCTTGTCCTTCTTAACCTTCAACTTGTCTTTGCTGCCGGCACTTGCGCTCGATTCCTCCGACCAAACGGTGACAATGCCGCTTTCGCCGGCCGTTACCAGTAGTCCTCGCTTGGAATCGAACAGGCTGTCCCTCACTATTTGCTTGTTTTCCTGGAAATTGGCCAACGGCTGGAGGTTCTTCTTGACGGTAACGCTCACAGATCGCAGGATTTCCCTGGAAGAAGATGAATAGTTAGCTCGAAATGTCAGGAAAGAGAGCTTTTTGGAAACTCACCCCTTGTTGAAGTTCGTGCCGGCTAAGAGGAACACCTCGCCGTCCTCCTGGTCGTGGGCATTAATGAGGTTAAAGTTGGCGGCGTTCTTACGCCTAATGGCAGCTGTGACATCCGGGCGCTCGAAGGAGTTGACCTCGTCGCCCTCCTCGCACTCGTAGCTCTTGAAGTCGCTCGTGGTCGTGATGCAGGAGATGATGTCCTTGTCGTAGACGTTCCGATGCCATCTCAGGCGAGCCACGCTGCTCTCCGTGTTGATGGTGTTCAGCAGGGCCTCGTCCTCGTCGGGCTGCTTTATGTCAAACACATTGATTAGGCCCTCGATGCTGCCCGTGGTCAGGAGGTCCGGATTCCGAGGATGAAACTGCACCGCAGTAATGTCGTCTTCGTGACTCTCGCAGTAGACGCCCATCTGCCGGCGCTCCCGGACATCGAAGAATACCAGGAACACGTTGCTCATGTGCTGTCCCGTGCCACAGCAGACGACCCTCCCGTTGGCGTTCCTGTCGAAGGCTGTAAATGACTTTGGCACCGGTGGCACCTCCTCGGACTGTTGCTCGTAGTGGAACCTCGCCTGTTCGCCCTTCACACGCAGGTCGTACAGGCGCAGGTAGCCATCGGTGGTGCCCACCAGCACGTTGTCCGGTCCCTCGTCCAGGAACTTCACGCCGCACGTGCTCACCGTCTTCTTGCTAGTGGGCGGCAAGAAGCTAAAGTTGGCCAACTTGCCGCCGGCGTCCAGGTTATAGATTTGAACGGCCGAACTGGACAGACCTGCGGCTATCCTAGAGAATCCTCGATCCGCGTCCAGGCTGAGCACGTATTCGCGGTCCAAGGAAACCCCACATTCGTCCAGGGGCTTGTACTTCAGCCGGAACTCGGCGGCCAGCACCTGGGCGGTGCAGATGTCCTCGTCGCCGATGTCCTCCTCTTCCTCATCCCCCTCACTGGGCAAATCCGCGTCCGCAGCCTCTGAAAATGTTAGAATTGTAGGGCAATTTTCTGGCGGAGATATTTATTTAGATATTTACCTTCACAATACTTGTTGAATTCACTCATATTTTGTTTATAAATTGCCCCACGCGGTAGATGTTGGAGGGAGCGGATTGTCGCCTCCACGGCCGCTGGTCACACCTAACAGCTCATCAACACTCTTGACATTGGCGTTGCCAGACTTACCAAGGATCTTCGTAAATTTTCCTTTATTTTAAGCAGGCAGTACTCGCGTACCCTCGATATAGGTGGGAAGTCCTGGGAGAATGCGGGAAACCTTATACTCCGTTGATAAACGCCGGAAAAGCCTCAAAAAAGGCTTATTTATGAACGCTTATTTTCATGAAACGGCGCTGCCAGACTAATGTGAATTATTGGCATCGAGTCATTAATCGGAAAATATCGACTATAATCGGTGTTTAAAATAAAAACGTTAAATCGCCTATATATTATTTAGAGATCTGATGTAAGTGGTATTGATTTCAAACCCCTAGTGGTGTCTGGCGCATGCCTGATCATTTTATTCAGAATTTTGCAACGCAGTGAATGAACCATATCCGACCCTATAAACTATAGTACATATATTCTTAGTAAGTGATCACGTCATGGCCAAACATAATCAGTTAAGTATCATGCAATATCCCGGAACCCCGTGAAATAAGAGACCGATGGTTATCGTTTAATATCGCTCTGTAGTTTTGATTCTTTATACAAAAGTGAATTATTACACAAGAAGCCATTCCGAGTACGACATATGTATGTGTTGCCATAATTTGTTAGTTTCCTTTTTTACAGTTACCTAAATATCCTTCAGTTTTGGTGTTGCGTGTTTCGAAATCGTTCGAAATTGAGGTTTCTTGATTGCCTGACTTGACTCTGTGTGTGTGTGTATTTCGTGTACGGTCATATAAATATATATACATATTTATATAGGTTCTGCTATTTTTAAATTCAACAAAGGACTCAAATTCCTGCGCAGCATCTCTAACAAGAAGAACTCTTCAACAAGCAACTATGTATTCAATAATTAGATATATGCGGGCTACTATATAGATCCTATTCACATGAAGTCGTCGTAGTCGTCGGTGAAGTCATTGCCGTACTTTTGGTAGCCGTCAATGTCCTGCAAAAGATAAGGTTTAATTAGTGATTTCGATCAATAATCTTTGGATTTCCCCCAAGCACTCACGTCGTTCTCCGTGCGGAGCGTCGCCTTTCCCTTGCCCTTGGGAGCGGGCTTCTTGTTCGCCTTCTCCATCTTGAGCTTCTCCGAGTGCAAGATCTCTACGCTCATCTTGACCTTCTTGATGTCAGCGGCGCTCACTTGATAAGGCGGAAAACAGACAATCAGATTATGGGCTAGGCTGGAGGCCGATCGATCACTCACGATTCACGCATAGGCCGCGCACCAGATCCTCGATGAATTGCGGGAAATGTGGCGACTCGCGGTACTGGCCGACCTTCCAGCTGAGCGTGGCGCCGAACTCCTTGAACTCCTCTATGCTTTCCGGATTGAAGGCGTCAAGTCCGCTAGACGTTGTACTCGTCACGCCGAAGGCGTCCAGGGCGTGCTTGAAGTCCGACTCCTCCTGGACCTTTTGCAGGCGCAGCTTCTCAGCCTGCTTCTCCTCGGCCGACATGTTTTCCAGTCGTTTCGCCTCCTCCTCCTCCTCGAGGCGCTGTGTGGGGAATGTTTGTGAGTTATAGCTTTGGCATGGATATATTAATATGCTACACCTACCGCCTGCTCCTCCAGTTTGGCTTTCAGCGCCTTGCTCGGCTTGGGCTTGGCTGGCGGTTCTGTTTTTGTGGGCTTCTCTTCATCCTTCTTCTCCTCCTCATCCTCCCAGCTCTCCTGCGGCGCGAATAACAAAAGAATTAATGGATCTGCTCCAAAATTGAACACGTGTACAGCGAAATGAAAGTGAAAACTAGCGCACGCAAAACAAGTTTTTGGGAGCTGGGAGCAGCTCTATGCATTTGTTTGTTGCTGTTAGCTTTTGCTTTCGTCTCGCCGCGACATTGGTATGCGCACCTTGACGTCCTCGTCGTCGTCCTCTCCCTCCCACTTGTTAACGGCATTCGGGCGGATGACCACTTCGCTGTCCGCGGCGGATTCTGCCACATCACGGGGAAAATCACAAGATTGTTAGGGTTTCAAAATACGGTTAGCTGCCGCGAACACGGCTAAAAATACGCATCAAGGTTGGTTGCATGGCGCTCCAACGACAACAGCAGCAACAACAACAACGACGGCGACCACGTTTATTGTCCGCCACAGATGACGCAGCGCCCGCCCCCGCCACCGCCCAGAGAACTCACCCCAGTCGTCGGCCATGTCTCGGAATTGGTTGCTATTTGTGGGTTTGTGCTTCGGATCGGCTTTTGTGCTAGGTACGACTTCGTTCCAGCCTCAGGTTTCGGGAATTTTCCAAATCAAAACTCTACATCGAGCAGATTTCCACAAGCATTACCTGTAGTGTGACCAGGCTGCGGGTGGCGGAGAAAAGTGGTAGAAAAGCTAAAGTGGACGTTAGGAGAAAGCTATCGAAGTCAGGCGACAAGTTTTTCGCATT
>JAEIIF010056892.1:0-12526 GCA_018874455.1 Drosophila trapezifrons | reverse complement strand
CGTATAGAGTTGTCTTGCTCGCACTTACGTAAAATCCTATGGTTGCAGTACATCAATTAACGTATTAATCTCTCATTGAAAGTGCATATAGTCGTCTTCCTCGCACTTACGTAAAATCGTATGTCAAGCCTCTAATAAAAACTCTAATTAATGACAACTTGTGCCCTGTGTCATGACACTATTAGTAAAAGATTTAAGGTTGGTTCTCTTGATTTAGTAAGCTTTTACTCCTTTATTTCATTAAAATAAAGTTTATTTTAATTTGTATTACAATTCAAAGCACTTCTAATAATACAGAGTACCTAAATCCCCCATTATCGGGCAGGGTATACCGAAACGCCATTACTCCTCGTGTGTCGTGTCTCTACTTCCAACTAATTTTTTATTGATTTCAGACAGCGCTGCGACCTCAATTGCGCCGTGGCTTTGGCCAAATGGATTATTCATGCCCTGAACCTGGAGGAGCGCGTGGTCAATGTGGTTAGCTCAGTGCTGAGTGTGCCCATCGAGGATTGGACCGAATTGGTATCAATATTTAATATTAAATGTAACAAAATTATAAGAATTAATAAAATAAAATTCTTCCACGCAGAGTTGGGAGGAATCGATGGCGCCCGGCATTGATATGCTGCATCATTTCGGGCCGCTGACCCGCTCCAAGTCCACTTCGACTCACGGATTGCTGGATGCCAACGCCAGCTCCAAGGATAGCTTCGATTACAGCCGATTCCGACGCCACTGTGCCACACTCTTCGACCGTATTGTGCGCCTGGCATCCTCACCAGCTGCCATCAATCCCGCAGAGGTTACAGCTGTGCCGGTCGCGGAGGAGAAGCCACCGGCACAGCCACAGCAGCAGGTGGACGAAATCGGGGACATGCAGCGCATGCTGGGCGAGAAGGGTCTGCCGCTGGCTCCACCCAAGCGTAGACCCTATATGAGCAGCTCCCTGGAGGCCGTCGAAGATGATGAAGAGTATGACGAGGACGATCTTCGCGAGGATGTGGGCTACCGCAAGGATTACGGAGCCACCGACGAAGCGAAGAATCCAACCAGCACGAAGAAGCGATCCGAGTGGGTCAACGAGGACTTTGAGCTGCCCACCACCGAGGAGCTGTTCAGCGACCTGGGCATCTGGTGGTAGTTCTGGGACTGGGGGAAACGAAGAAACGTGGAACAATAAACGTGCAAACTGTCAAAACAGAGATCTTTATTGGGCGAGCTCTCTCACCTGGACGGGATGACAGGCAGACGGCTGACGGCTGACAGCTGCTGGGCCCGAGATCTCCGATTCTGGCGGCGATAAAGCTTCGTAATCGGAATTTGCATAACCAGCAACGACAGCCAGTCAGCCATCCAGTGTCCAGTCTCTGTGGGAGTGCGGAGATTTGTGTGGCAGGACAGGCAGGACAGGAACAGGAACGCAGACTCGTTTATGATGCATAGCCGCAGATAAAGCAAGATAAAAGTCAGAGGGACGACTGGGCAGAGGCTTCACTGTGGCCTGTGTCAGAGTGGGAAGCTGGCAGATGGAGGCTGAGAAGTACACATTGAGAAACTTGTAAATATTGTTGAATTAATTAATCAAAATATTTATTTTCTTATGTATTTCCCTTTTTGTAATATATGAGAGGCATTCATATTATCCCTGTTTTTCCCCAGTGTGAAACTCTACCTGGGACAGCTGCTGCGATCTCATGTCTGCTCCACACGCAATCCCACACACATGGCAAGCTGAGTTATAGGAGTCGCGGCCTGATCTAGGCCTTAGCTCCAGTTGCTGGACCGTAAATTGGCCACAATTGACTGCCAAGAATTCCCAGGTCTGTGGTCCTGGCCGATGCATATGCTCCTGAGACTCCAACTGACGCGGTATACGTCATCGGGTGCATTGTGCACATTGTTTATTGGACGGAACGTGGGTTATTTTTTTGTGTGGGTACAGCTGGGCTGGCTTATTGATTAATTAACAGCTTTTTAATGTGATTCTGAGCGATTAAAAATTAATTAGTGGCGTGCTGATGGCAAATGCTCATCTCATCTCATCGCATCTCGGTCGTAATGAGTGCAGGATAGGTCAGTCACATGCGGCGAGGCGTGAAAAATAACCGAATGCACAGTGGTCTTAAAGTGATTGGTTAAGGGTTTTTTATAGTAATTGGAACTTTGTATTTTGGAAAAATCATTTTTGTAATAACTAGAAAGAGCTTTAAGCAGGAGTAGGGCTAACATTATATTTGTTTCTAAAGGTAGTTTCTTCAAAAGTTCGGGGATATGCAGATTTAAATTTTTTTTCTTCCAGCTCAAATAATAATAATAATGTCATGGTTTCTTATGCGTTATAATTATATATTCGCTAAGTAGTGGCTTTTTGCAGGAGTTCGTTTTCCAAGTCTTTTTATGAGTGTTACCGTAGTAGTAGATAAGGGAAAAAGCTTAGTATTAAAGGGATCGCGTTAGCGTGATTAATACTAAACATTGTTATCTGTTGTACGTTGGGATTTGGCGTTATTGTGCCCAAACACAACTTTCATCAAACTGTATTAAGATGTAATTTATAATTTAGCTTAGAAAGTCAAGAAATTAATATATATATGAAACAACGATCCCTTTAGTTAATTATATATTTTTAGAATACATAAAGCTTCTTATTTTTACTCAAAAATAATAATTACTTATGATCTATTATAAAATTATTCAAAATGAATCATTATTGGTAATGAAAATCATAAAAATCAATTTATAATCATTATTATTATTATTAATTATTATAATGATTACGGTACCTGCTTGTTACATTTCCATAAATACAGCCAAGTTCTTTTCGATTTTTGTTATTTATTTTTTCAGTTTTAGAATTTTTGTTATGCAAAATATTTAATCGCATAAAAATCTGTTACTTAAAAAACTTCCTTTTTGGTAGCTTGAATTTATAAACGTTTTTGTTAAATTACTTATAAGTCATGTATTATTAAGCCATGCATTATTATTTAATTTCTTTGCATGAATTTAGGGATATCCTGGATATTTATTGTGAGCCAAAATTCGTTATAATTCTCCCTTATGTGGACCCAGTGTCCGAGAACCGCGTTCGATTGTGTTTCCGTCAACATTAATATTGGAGTGCCCGCTGAATTGGCAATTAGCAACAGGCCAAATTTAGCTGCCGGAACGAAAATTAACACAACGTTGACGTATCAATCAGTGGGAGAAGTTTTTCGGGGAAAAGTCATCAACGAAATGCAGGTGATTTCATTTGGTTCATTAGCTACAACATATGATTAACGGTTTTATTTGGCTCATTAGCTACAGTTAGTACAGATTGTAGTTGGGATTGTACTGCTCCTTGATGGAGCAGAGGGCGGGATAGTCCGGATTGCTGCCGGTGCGGCACTGGGAGGCAGGTTCGCCGGCATTGTAAACCGGCACTCCGATGGCATAGACACTGGCATAGTTGCAGGCGGTGTTGTATATGTACAGGAAGGGATACTGCGGATTCGTAAAGCGCATCATGGCACAGCCCACATGGGTGTTCCGGTCCACCACGGTCTCCACAAAGTGACCGTACTTCTCACTGGAAAGAAAGAGACACAAGGTAAGTGGGTTAGGTCAGTGGAAAGGGAAGAATACTGAATACTGGCATACATATAAGGTAAATCTGATATATTTAAGAATTTTACTCAAGTTAAAATCAAAATAAGCTTAAGGTGACATATTTCAGATTTATCCCTAACCTTTCCCTATTTTTTCGTAATACTTACTGATTTCTGGTGAGTCGAAAATCGCTTATATAGCTGCTATCAATCAAGCGATGCTCTCCGAACCACAGACCCATCGATTGCTCCACCAGATTGGTCACGTTCAAGGGCCAATTCCGTGGACGATCCACGCCGCATAGGTTCTGACCCAGATTCCGGAAGCGATAGCTGTTGTGGCAGTCGTCGTGCTCCAGGTAGCAGGTCTTCAGGTTCAACGTGGCCAGATACTCCAGTTCAGCGTCCCACACCATGGTGGCCATTCGAGTGGCAGGATAATAGCCTGGCAGCGAACCCGAGGCTATGTAGTTCCGGCGCTTATTATGCTCATCAAGGATAAAGGGGCGATATGGCTTCATGTCCACCATGGTGGCATCCGGAGAGCAGGTCTCATGGAAATCCTAAAGGGGTGAAATTAATTTAGGAAAATATCTATGTATCCGCTCTGTTTTGATATGAAATTATATAGATTTTAACCTAGTTTCTTGTCGAATCAAAACTTACCCCATTGTTATTGCAGGCTATGTGGACCGTATTATCTGGACACAATTCCGGATCGCACCAGGACAGCGGCTGGGCTTTGACAGTCGCCAGGATCACGAGGATCACCATTGCACAACCGATGTTCATTAGGTATCTTCCGGACTCCATGTTCGCTGGATCTCAAATGCAAATCCTGACCACCGTCAAGGCGATATTTATAATGAAATTTTGATTTGCAGGTGTTTATTTTCGGCCACTTTGAATATTGGTCCCGAATTCGATTCCGAGATGCCGATCCCGATGCCGATGCTGATTCCGATCCCGATCACGATCCAATCCCGATCTTAAACCGCAGCTTGAGACAGGTCAAGCGACGTTTTATGAATCATTTCCATTTTCGGGGGCCGTTGTCTTTGTCTCAACTCAATTACTGTCTCGAGTGTGTCTCTGTTTTTGCTTATTTCTCCAAAGAGCGTTCACACCAAAGGGCTCCAAGGTGCACGAGTTCTAGGAAAACTCGGGCATTAAACCCCGGAGAGGCTACCGGAGAGACTGCCCGGGAAGTGTCTCCACTTTCCCAGCCGAGCTGCTCCCTATCCAAAAATAGACTATTCAACTCGATCGTTAAACTGCAGAGTTGAGTGTAGTTCAAGCTGGTCGGAAGTATATAAAGAAAGCTAGACGGTTTTAGTTATTTTTTGTGCTTTGCTTTGGTTAAATGGCTAAACTGTGTTCTAAAACTTCTCACATCCACACTCTGAAGAATACTCTGAAGTTCTTTGAAATTAAATTTAGATGGAATATCGCTGAGAAAAGCTTGAAATACTTTAAATAAAGTTAACGGAGTTAGGTCATAAATTAACTTATTAAATACACGTTTCTACAAACATTTCATTCAAGAAAAACCTATCGGTTCTCTCTACAGGTTAAAGGTTCAGTGACTTCCATATCTGTGTCTGTAAAAACCCTTTAGAGATATATTATAGATATATGTATATAAGCAGAAATGATTTCAAACTAGGGCAATTTAAACTCGGAATAAATTAACCTATTAAACCTTAGATTCTGGAAAAACTTGTCTCCAACACAAGTGACATAATATAAAAGCAAAATAAGTAATCGTGGGTGTTCCAAGCAGTTCAGTGACTTGTATCTAAGTCTCTGACATTGACATTGACCCATTTGACCAGTTTGGGAACATTAGACATTTATAATCTGCCAATTCTTCTCGTTATCCGCTCATTGCACACGCCAAGCTCCGCATTCAAAGACAGGTTCTCAATCACAAAGGAGGAATCAATAACTTCTGCGCACAAATCAAGTAAAAAACCGAATTTGCATATGCTGGGGGGGAACATCTTTATGGGCTGTTGCCGTTGGTCAATAACAAACGAAAGTTCTGTGGGCCAAACCAGTCTCGCCGGAGAGTCTCCGCGACTGACTGCCTTTCTTTGTAGAATCGCATTGTTTATTTTTATTTTGGTCGAACTTACAGCACAACTTGGCCAGTATTATAACTCAACTCGACTCAACTTCGGTTATGCAATCTTGGCCGGGTCAGAAGTCAGAAGACGACTCTCTCAGTGACGACTTTGAATTTAAATAAGTTATTCAAGCCAAGAAAAAACAAAGTGGCTGGAATCGATGCGATCATTTATTGGCTGTTTCTTCGTATTCTTTTTTGTTTTAAAGCTAAGGTTACTAAATACTCTTGGCAGTTGGACCTGAGTGGAGAGGGACTTCCCCTCTGGGATCACACTAACGTTTACCAATTGGGATTGTACTCCTCGCGCGTGGAGCAGAGTCCCGGATAGAAGCGACTCTTGCCCGTGGTGCAGCGGGAAGCGGGGTATCCGCGCTCGTACACCGGCGCCCCTAACGCGTAGAGTCCGGCGTAGTTGCAGATGACGTTGTAGATGTACACGGAGGGGTAATCGGGACGCGTGAACCTCAGGATGGAGCAGCCCACGGCGAAGTTCTTGTCCACATTCATCTCGGCAAAGTGGCCGTAGTCCTCGCTGTTCAAGGAAACACGGAATATTATTAAATGCTCAACTTGCTAGATTTGATCTTAAAGTTTGCCCATCTTTATACTTTCGTTCTTAAAAAATAACTTTTTATAGAAAAAGTATAAATTTAAAATATTTAAAAGTTAATGGATATTCCAAGAGACCATTTTAATCTTAATTCAAGTTAAATTCCTAAAATGGGTATGAAATCAATTGAAATTATGCCCAAAAGTATGCTACTAAATGTAAGACATTAAAACTTACACACTTATAGCGTACTTTTAGACGTATTATAAATGGAAATCAAATCCCTATCTATTTTTGAGGCTTTACTTAAGCTCCAATTGTTTATATATTAATTAAAAAGATAAAATCAAATGTAAATACTTACAATATTGAGGTCACCTTGAAGGCATCTATGAAGCTGCTGTCTATCAGGTCGTACTCGTTGAACCACAAGCCCAGCACCTCTTCGACCAAGCTGGTAACGTTGACGTGCTGACTCCTGGGTCGCCAGACGGCAGCCAAATTCTGTCCGGAGTTGGCATACCGGTAGGTGTTGTGGCAGTCATCGTGGTCCAGCTTACAAGTGCGGGTATTCAGCATGGACAAGTACTGCAGCTCATCGTCCCACACCTAAGGATTATGCCATTAAGGAGCTGCGACTTTTTTCTAATGGGAATTAAAGTGCCTACCATGGTGGCCATTCGGGAGGCGGGATAATATCCTGGCACTTTTCCCAAAGCCAAAAAGTTTCTCCTTTTATTGTGTTCGTGCAGGAAATCCGCCTTGTTGCGACTCACATCCACTTGGAAGGCATCCGGCTGGCAGCGTCTGTGAAATTGCTAAGGAAAATCATAGAAATTATAATTGTAACTTATTTTTAAATATATTAAGCTGAAATTCTAAATAAATAAAGTGCATTCTTGTTCTTAAAATATCGATCAATTTATGAATGGCAAAGTTTAAGTCATTGGAAAGTTGTATTGTAAGTTTTACTTGAATTTCCTGAATATATTTTTGGAATCAAGATAGTTCCCGATTTCTGAATAAAACGTTTGCCGATAAGCGATCTTTAATTATGATATAATAACCATTAAAGAAAGATAAAGCCGTCTTGATTGAAGATTTGTTGCGATTAAATTTAAATACATATAAATAAATTAAGCAGACAAAGGCTTCGACATTTTCGGAATACTTGTTTGTGCAATAATCTTTACATTTTATAATAAGCAATTGATATTTAAAATCTCTCCCTAATGATAAAGAAAAAAGGTTAAAATGTAGATTTGTTAAAAACTTGTATTCTTCATTGTTAGCTTATTTACTTTGTATTGCAATTGTTTTAGGAATAGTTATTACTCACCCCAGTATTCCGGCAGGCAATGTGTGTGGTGCCAGGCTGACACAGACTGCGATCACACCAGCTGTATTCCCCGGCCAGGACCAACTGCATCGTCAGCTGGAAGAGGGCCACGCAGGCAGTCCATTTGAACAGAGCTGACATTTTTTTTCTATATATATTTAACTAGCAGAAAAACAAATCTGAATAAAGATATTAAACTAAAGGAGGATCCCTCTGGCACTTTCAATGACTACTATGGCCAATGAGCGTGGCCGTCTTTATTGAATGTTTCCGTTTGAATGATCACAGAACCGAGATCTGGGACTTAGACTTGGACTTGGACTAAGCAAGAGAGCTCGCGTGTGTGCCCGCCGACTTTTTATACTACTAGTATATCTCTCTCCGGCGATTCTAATGCCATTTCGCAAAGCCCGCCTTAGCCAGGCCAAGCCTTTCTAACACGTTTCGAAACGAAACGATACGAAACGAAATGGCCAAGAACAAGTTTGCACAAAATAATGATAATAAATATAAATATTAATTTGAGGGCCAGCCGAGCGGAGGATGAGATGAGTGCGAGTCTTCCCGGATTGCCTGTTCCATTTCATCCCGCTCGGTGTCTCGGAGTCGTACTCGGAGTCGGGTTTCTGAATTCGTGATTCCAAAATTGGCCAAAAATTAAACAAAAACGAAAATGTACAAAACAAACAAAAAAGGCAAGAAAGATCAAAGCGTAGCTAGTAGCTCGACAATGAAATACCCGCTACTTTATAGAGATTATTATCTACATGTTAGCATATTATCTAGATGCTTTGGATGGAATCTTTATGTTTATTTGTTACATGTTTATAATAATAAGTATGAGCCGTGTGATCATTGTATATTTTAGGCTGACTTAGAATGTCTTTAAAATAAGAAAAACCCTGTATCGAGCAACTAATATATTATTTTTACATGTTTCTATATTATCCAGAAGCTTTTATGATATTTACATGTGGTATAATGGTATCTACATGTTATTATTTAATCCACCTGTTATCTTCGTATCTACAAGTTATCATATTATCTACATGTTATCTTATAATGTACAAGTTATTATATTGTCTACATGCTTTTATGCTTTTTGCATGTGTTATGTTATAATGGTATCTACATGATATCTTATAATCTACATGTTATATTATTATAATCTACATGTTATCTTATAATCTACATGTTATATCATAGTATCTACATGCTTTTATGATTTTTACAAGTGCTATATTGGTATCAACATGTAATTATTTAATCCAAATGTTATCTTCGTATCTACAAGTTATCTTATTATCTACATGTTATCTTATAATGTACAAGGTATCATATTATCTACATGCTTTCATGCTTTTTTCATTTGCTATAATGGTATCTACATGTTATCTTATTAACTACATGTTATCTTATAATCTACATGTTATATTATAATATACATGTTATCTTATTATCTACAAGTTATCAATATTGATATATATAGATATATATCTATAATTATCAGAGGTGCTTTGTTACATATTAAAAATCATAATTAGAACACCGAATAAATGATTTATGATTAATAAAATAAATAAATATATAAACTAGATAAAATTCTTAAGAACCTATTATACCCCTTAACTCTAATAGTACCAATTAGAACAAAAAGAGAGAGGAGAGAGTCCATTGTTGTCACGAGCTGGAAGCTATCGAATCGATCTATGTGGACACCGATCGGTTGACAGGCCATAAAATGTGCGCGTTTGATGTTAATGCGATCGTTAAGCGATCGATCCGATCCATACATATGCTCCGCAGCTATATATACCCATTTATGGGGCTTGGGAAACGGCGGCTATCCGGCTATTCGGCTATTTGGGCTATTTCGGGGGGCGTGCAATTAATTACCCGACTTTTATTGACACATATATCCGAATCTGGCTCCGGGCAGCTGATGGGGCCATCAGCCTGGCCGGCTTATCTAAGAACCCCAGAACACAGAATCCAGAACCTATTAGGCTAAATTTAGTGGCCTCAGTATGCAAATTTTAACAGCGATTATGCCCGATAAGGCGGCACTTAAGACTGACGCGTGATTTAAGTTGCTTTTCATAGATTTATGGAAGAGAAATTCGAGAAGAAAGGTGAGTGTGTGTCGTGCCAGTGTGTGCTGCTAATTGATGGTTTTGTAGCATGTGTTTGGTTACCCTGGAAAAAGGTTGGTAGCAAGAGTGTCTCGAATCTTTGGGTAATATGTAACTAAGACTGTTATGATGGCTATAAGGAAGTTTGAAATGTATTTTAATAATATATTTTATTTAAGCTGCAAATATATGAAATTAAATTTGTGCAATCTGAATTTAAATACTTTAAGAGATTCCTTAATATCCATATCAATATCTCCTTCCCTTTTGACACTAACAGCCGTCATTAGTGATCAATCTTTGTTTTAAGTCCGTATATCTCGGTTCCCACAGTTCAAATCGCGACTTGCTGCGCCATTATTACCCCCGCCCCCGCCGTGGGAGATTACAAGATTAGATAATGGCAATTAATACTCAATACTGATGGCACTGCCACCGGCACTTCCGTCATGAGCAAATACACACCACACACTCTCGGATCTCGGGTTGCCTTTGCATAATTACATCTGATTGCGATGAGGCTGGGGGCGCAAATGAAGCGAAATAAATCGCTGCAAGTAAGTAACTCAGGGAACAAGCGAAATCATTTAGTATAATTAATAAACCGTATTGTTCCAGCCCGGCATGTGCCAAAAAATTATCCTCATCTGATGGATGCCAACCAGTTTCAGCTGGCCAAAATCGAGACAAAAAAGGTGCAAAACAAAATGTTAATAAATAAAAATAAACAAAAGATTGCTGTGGCTGTTGCTGTCTGTTGACGCCTTTCTGTCTGTGGAAGTGCCAAGCCAACTTAGCGAGGTAATCTTCGCAGAGAGAGAGAGAGAGTCTTTCCTTTGAGGAACCTCCACTAGTCCCGAGTCCTTTCACATAATTATTCAAATGGCCAATAACTGGGCAATTAATCGTGGGCTTGCCTTTTCCATTCCAATTCCGATCGAGACACACGCTGTGGCCATTTGAGGCAACGCTGAATACTTGATTGCCAATTAAATTAGTCAAAACCCATAAGAATCGGGCGAGAGGCAGAGACTTGGGCTATCCATTAATTCAACAATTCATTCAGTCATTCATCTCGTGTGTAAGCCCAAGCAAATCTTCCCAGGCATTTGTGCTTTTAATGACTTACTCGGACTGTTGATTGACAGCGCCGACTGTGATGGGCTGGGGACAGGGCGGGGGTGGTGTCAGCGATTAATAACTAATTTGCACAGCTTATTAACTCTGGCCAAGACGTCTTCATTAACTCAATTGCCGCAGGAAGAGTGATTATATGTATGACTTAAATTTCCCAATTTTAAAGAGATTTATTTAGGTAATTTATTGATGTATAAATTTAGAGGAAGAGTGATTAAATAAAATCATTGATTGATTATAATAATAAATCATAAGAGTACGAGTTTTCTCCTTTCTAAGCCTATTAAATAACTTCCTAAAAAATCGATTCATTATTATCAACTGGAGCGTGTCCAAAATTAAGCCCTGCTAACTAAAGTTAATCAACAAAGTAGGGGATATGCTAATAACAGCGATTCGTAGAAATCTTTTGGACCGTGTCAAATAGCCACAAAAAAAGTTCATTAACTGCAAAATCGAAATCAAGTCAAATGATAACACTTTAAATATGGAAAAATCATGGGATTACAGTCTAAGATACCTTTGAAAATTAAAAAAATATAATTTAAACACTTTAATATAATTTTAAAGAATTTTGAAACTTCTTAAGCTTTAAATGTTTGTTTTTATCAAAAAGTGAGTTATTCATAGCATAAAAATCCAAGTTTAGAGGCATTTATTGTTAATAGAATGGAGTAGAGCTGGAAAAGTATCGAAGTTTTCGATGTTTTAGTATGGAAACATCGATTTTACATCGATTAACATCGATGTTTTTCCAGCTCTAGACTGGAGCGTTAATATTAATAAATAAAAATACAAATAAATCTGTTGTTTCAACCTTAAAGGCTAGGCCAACTCACCCACCTATTGAGTCATTGATCTTGGCTTCCATTCTCCACTTTGATTTGTATTTCCCACCACTTCTAATGGTGAATCCAAGCAGGGATGGCCACCCCGTTTTAGGGGCATTTGGGTCAGCGCCGGAGAGTATGCTACAAATTACTGTCACTCCCGCAGCCGCACTCTTTCGCACTTTGGTATATTCCTCACTCTCGCCGCCGCCTCCGCTGCCGCTGCTGCCGTATCAATAACATAAATAATGCCCCCATTTGTCCAGTCCTGTCAACAGCTTTGGTTTCCCACATCCGGAAAAAATGCGAGAATGGAAAATCACGACCATCCCCCAAGGCGAAGTGCAGCCCTTGAGTCAGTTGGATGTGAACGTGGGCGAAGTCTCCGGCTATCCAGCGGGAAGCCGCTGACATATGGATTCTATGCGCTAATGGCCAAGCCCCAATGACGATGACAATGGTTGCTCCCACGCATCCAACGGATGATTCATGCGTTTCCACTCGCTTATGCACACTTAGGAAGTCGCATCCTTGGATGACCATTTTACACGCAGAGAAAAAATTTACTTGCGAACTTGGAACTAAGTTTTTATGATTTTCTGGCATTTGAAAGTTTATGTAATAAAGCTAACATCGCTTTCTATATATTTCTTAATGGCATATCCTGCTTGGAAAATACTAAATCAATACTTTGAATATACTTTTTATACCCGGTACCCGTAGGCTACAAGGGTATTATAACTTAGTGCAAACCGAAATGTATGTAACAGGCAGAAGGAGGCATCTCCGACCCTATAAAGTATATATATTCTTG
>JAEIIF010056891.1:0-10118 GCA_018874455.1 Drosophila trapezifrons | reverse complement strand
GCCTCTAATGAAAACTCTAATTAATGAAGTTTTTAATACAGTATCATAACACCATTAACATACATGCTTATACAGTTGTTTATAAAGTTATATCTCTAATTAACTAATTTCTCTCCTCTTTATTGTACTCTAAAACATGATTAATACTCGAATATTCTCCATTAAATAAAACCTATATTTAAAAGCTTAAACCCGTCACCTAATGATTTACCATTAGGCAAAAACCTGTTTCCCTGGCAAAAGCAAAAACATTTAATCGATTTTACCCAATTAGCAGGCTCTACCAAAATGCAAAAGCCATTTTTTTTGTTTGTCAAAATGCACTCGAAAATTCTGTGCCACATCTCTGTTGATTCATACATAGAGCCGCCAAACCCGTGAATAATTTTTGCTATTCATAAACGTTGGCGGAGCTGCGGCTGGGGTGGGTGCTTATGCGAATTTTATTTGGCCATAAAACGAAGGGAAACAAGTGGGTAATAAATGTGAAATGTCAATTGGCTTGCCGGCGAAAATATCGCAAAAATTTAATAAATAAATAACGAGGCAAATGTGAAAGCCCCCCTTGGTCTTTCCTCCCCCCCTCTCAACAAAGTGCACATGTGCGCGGCACGGGAGCCTCGATTTATTTCAATCGCAGTGCAAAAATTGCGCATACGCCCCGTCAGACAGAGCGCTGAGCAGCGAGGACTGACAGATAAAATCATTAAAGTAAGAGAGCCAAGTCGACGCTAAAAACATATATCGACATGCTGCTTGACAGTTTGACTATTTGACTTAAGTACGCCCGGATGCCGGCAGACAGAGCCGGTTTCCTACCGATGCTCCACTGAGATCTGGAGCAGGGTTTCCCAGTTTCCCAGTGGCAGAAAATGCGGGGTCCGAGGATACTGATGCTGATGCCGTTCCTGTTGCCGTTGCCAGTCCTGAATAAACTTGTAGACGATGAAAATCGCAAACATGCAGTTTTTACCCTCAAAAACCCCCGCCGCACCATTCCACTTTTGCCACAGCCCTGGGACATGGCAAAAAGTTTCGCATCTCGATGTGTGTGAGCAAATAAAATTTGTTTAGTGCCGAGGCGCAAACTGCAGTCCTGTTGACGTGTTGCATTGTCCTTTGTTTACCCAGTCAGAACGGTACAGCCAAGGGATATGGGAGTTTAGGGCCCGGATAAATACAGGAAATCCATAAAGAGGGCGTCAAATTAAAGCTTTAAATTATTTCAGCATTTCTATCCCACCTTAGCCGGTAAATATCAGCTTTTCTGTGGAGTAAATTAAGCTGAGCTCTTCCCGCTTTGGCCAACTTTCACTTGACTGACTTGGGAGAAAGCCAACGATTCCATTATCTTCTACACTGGCTGGCTGCGGCGCTTGATTAATTGCCGCTTGTTAACGCCCCGGCTGGACGCTCAAGGGTTAACCCTTTTGCCATCAGTGTCCGTCCATCAAGGATTCGCTTTAATTTCACAGTTTACTTGCCGCAATCCCGCTGCCACTTTCCCCAGCCAGGGCCAGGCCAGTGCTGGAATGGAAATGCATTTTTAATTAATTGAGAGAAAACAGAAATACTGCAGGGAATCATCAGTATGAAATGGTTGACCTTCCGAAGGCTGAAGCCAGTATTCACAACTTGGCAAGGTTAACCACTTTAAAAAAAAGTTACTACAGCCAATTGAGGTTTTACCGGATTTGTTTGAACTTAACTTCAACATTTGCTGATTGCTTGGCAAAGAGAAGGTTAAATAATTAAAGGGTTTCCATGAATATTTGTTTTTACTTTAATTGGATTACTATATAATACTTAAAGACTTGATTTTTAAAGAGAGAGAGAGTTTAAATATAGTTCCAGAACAGTCAGTGATCTTTAGTTCACCTGATATTATTTAACACACTGTTCGGTTTAGTTGCAGCTATCAAATAGTATTTAAAACTTAGTACATTTTTAGCCAGATACTTTCACACATTGTTGGGCAAACAAAAACGTGCTTAAGGCAACTATGAGTCCACAGATCTGTATCTACAACCTGAATCCCACTTCCAAGTAGCTTCCAAATGAGCGCCGGGGAGTGAGAACAAAGTTCTATTTCGTGCATTTTATTTTGCACTTTGAACTGGCACAAAGTTGACAAGCTTTTTGTTGCAAAGCGAAATGAAACTGAAAGCAGCAGAAGCCGAATGAAAATTGGACCCAAAAATTGTGGACATTTACGATGATTTTGTTGTTGTAATATTTTGTCGGGGTAGAGTGAGGTGAGCTAGCGAGCAATTTGAGGGAAAACTTTTTGAACTGCGCCCAAGTACTTCAATTTAAACTTTTTAGCCAGTCCCCACAAGTTAATTTTTTGTTCTCCTTTTGGGCCGCCTTCATTTGGCTTCAAGGACGCACAAGATTTCCAAAGATGGGGAGAATCGGTAAGGCTTTCGGCTTAAGGACATTAGAAAAGGGTTGCAGCTGAAACTAAATGAATTGCTAATTAAGTTGGACGAAACCAGGCTAAGACCAAGCTAAGCCTGGCAAATTGTTATAAATCCCAGAAGCATTTTCTTTTTGGCCAGTTGCAAGGCGAATTTTCCTTATTTTTTCACTTGGTCAGCGACGCGTGTCGAACTTCATTTTGATATGGGTCCAGGTCACTGACATATCAATTTGACCACAAAAGCTTTCAGACAAAGGCCGAACCCAAGCCGGCCACAGAATTCAATTTGGCCACAATGAGACGAACATGAAAAATACTCAAAAATTTCTCTCTTGTCAGTAGTTTTGCGGAATGCCAGCAACTTTTATTTGCGAGTGAGTTCAAAAGGTGCGTGTCTAGTGAGAAAGTCAGAGTGCAAAAGGAAAGCCAAGTGCCACGGGGAATGGCCATTTCAATTTCTCGATATGGAAAATTCCAAACAAATCGAACGAAATCCATTTGAAGCTGATAAAATATGTTTCAAGTATTTGCTGATGAAAAAGTTGCCTGCCGAAAGTTGAGCGATAAATATGGCAAATATATATTGGAATTTGCACCCAAAGAAATTTCGAAAAGAATTTTAACAACATTCTAAATAAATTAAATTTTGTATTCTTTGTTTTCTCATATGGCTATGACACTGCATTAAATATTTCCTTAATTAGAGTTTTCATTATAAGAACCCCGGGGGTTTTACGTAAATCCGAAACCTTTTTAATAAAAATGGAAAAATCCGAAAGATCTAAAAAATAATAACAACTCTTGTTGTAATTTAGTAATTTTAATACAGTGTCATTAGGGCTATGACACTGTATTAATTCACGCTTGCGTTGCACTATAATTCCCAAAGGAGTTTAAACCAATAAGCTTTTTCCTTTTAAAAAATAAATGTTTCATTTACAAGTTCTTTAACATTTTCTTTCTTGAAATAAATATCTGATTCTAAGTTTTCTGTAACCATTTTTTTCTCGTTGTGTAAAGCGCTAAGCAGGACATTCATTTTGGTGCGTTTGTGAAATATTTTTGCAGTTCCCAGCTTAGATTAGCATTCTGCTCAGTGAACTATAAGCACTTAAATCATCCGTTTGCGAGTCGCAAATAATGCGCTCTATTCGGAGTGCGACCATGGAAATGAGAGCACTCTGGTGTCAATAACACAGACACAAGCAGCTCGTAAAATCCTGGAAAACCTCATCTGCCGTGCAGGACTAATTGGTTGATGATTTTGCACTGCCATTGTCCACGATGCGCTTTTCGAATTCCCTCCCTTCCTGTCGGCTGTCGGTGGAGTTGTGGTGTCGCAATGATATGATATGTCAATCAATCATGTTCATCTGATTGATCTCGGTGGGCACTGGTCGTGTAGTTTGTCAAATCGAGAAAGTTGAGCTAGGCGACGGACGGAGATAAATATAGAAGTTCGGACCCAAGTCCGAGGACCGATTCCCAAGCTGAACGAAATTTTAATGAGAAAATTTCGGAACTTAAATCAAAGGCACATCGAAATCGATGACCCTAATTGGAAGTGAACTCAATATGCTCCATCATGATGGCTCACTTCATCCTTAACGCACATTGGCTCGGATCCACTCGAGGCCAAGCACATGTTGGCAATCGATGATAAATGATTACTTATAATGCCGTTAACGCATATAGCCGAGATCCTGAGGCTTTGAGAAAAACAAGCAAATCAACTGGCTATAAAAGCTCCAGGAATTTATGTCTATATCGATGACGTCGTTCAGTTCAAGGCACAAAAATTCCACTCAGCCCTCGGCCCTCTTTTCCCCCATTTGCATTATATTATTTGTTATTGATTTTATGACGGCCTATTCCCTATGTGCTCTTTTTGCGCGGCTTCTCTTTAAATCCAAGGCAATTTAACTGCCAGCCATGTTAATTTTTTGCCCATAAACGGCGCTTAATTGGCCAAATTATGTGTGCAAGCAAAGTAAGGAGGCAAAAAGTGAGCCACAAAAAGGCAGTAAAGCGAGTTGGAAAAAACCGAACGGAAATACAACATTTTTTTCATTTAAAAATATACTAAAACCGGAAACACCCTTCGCAATTGTTAAAGTTAATGACAAGGTTATAGGTATTTAGCGAGGAATAGTTTTATTTATTAAATAAGGATATTTTTTAGGTAAAATAAAGTCAAAGACAACTATACTTAAACCTATATATACATTATAATAACTAATTTATAGCTGTTACTTAATCCTTTCTCTGATAAAATAGTTTTAAATCAGGAAATTTTAAAATTTAAACAATCTTTATCTCCTATACAATATAGTAAGTAGTAAGAAAATGTATTCAAAAATCTATATTTTCCCCTCTCTCACAGGATAACCACAAGGGAACTTCATAACATTTTCAAAGGACTCTTTGTGAAACAGGAAAAAAACTCCGCTAGAAGCGAGGACACACAAAACTGCTGCCAATTGCAGTTGGCTTGTGGCTGGAATACGGCGGTTCTATGTTGGCTTGGTAGCGGTGACGTTTAATTTAAAATGAAATACATCAGGCTGGCCAATTATTTGAGCAATTTTGCAAATTAGTGGCCCAAGTCATTGGGGCAGGCCCCCAAAAAGGGCGGCAATTACCGCAGCCAGTGTTCCCCTCTTCTCCTCTCCGTGTGGTTGCAATGCAAATAATTGTAGCACACTTTCCCGCAGCTGCTGCTGCTAATTACCCCACAAGAGAGACAATTGGATCTAGAGAGCGAAAGTCTGAGCCCCGAATGCACAAATGCAAGGTTAACGCAGCTTGACTTTTGTCAACGCCGTCTCAAGTGTGCCGGCGCCACTCGACAATATCGCACGCATATAGCCTCGCATAGTCGGAGTACCGTACTCGCTGTGGGCCAAGTTAAAACGCATTTGTGCCGAAACAATGGCGCCAGCAAGCGAAGGGTGAAATCTGAATGGGATTTAGACAACAAAAAATAACAAGAACAGTCAAAGCGGGCCACACAATGAAATTTTAATTAAGTCTGAGCTGGAGCTCGCTTTGTGCTGATGCAGCCGAATGAAAATGCCACTGATTATGTTTGTGTACCGGCTACCCATTTTTATTTTCGACCAGAATGGGATATACGGGTTGGTACAGTTGAGAGAATTAGTTTTCCCAGGGCCGAATATGGGTTAAGGAACTATTAACACACTAATAAGGCCTTGTGTCAGAATTATTTATGTGTGAGAGGAAGAAAAGATAATTGTCTTTTGTATTTCAATACTAAAGTGTTTAGTTAATGTATATTTAATTAATGTATATAATTTTCTAGCTAATCATAAATCTCTACACTATCATTTATTCTTTTAAAAAGTAAGGTGTTTTTCTATGAACTTACATATTTGTTTTTACCATTAATAAGCGTAATAGACTTGCGAGTCTGCAAGTATCTCTGCCAACGCTCTGCCGCCACACGGACAGTATACGCACAATGTTTATATTCCAGCAGTACTGACAAAATGTTTATTTGTAGCTAGATCTAGCCTTTTTATCTGTAAATAACTTTTTTTGGCCATAGCTATTTGTTAAAAAATATAAAAAATAGTAAGCTATGTTTTTTGAAGTGAAACTTCTTTAGGCGCGTTATGGATTTTCGGGAACGGAGTAAAACAGAGTCAGAATCGTCACGAAAATCGGCGATACCCCCACCACCGCTCACCGTTCACTGTCCCTCTCTCACCATATCCGCTTGCTGAGGTGGTACAGAAAAAAAGAAGAGAGAGAGAGAGGAATACTAGAAGTTTCACTTCTGTCGTGCGTAGGCTTGACACCCCCTTTGTTTTTTTCTCATATCTAGCCCTATTTTCAATTTCTTACACACACTAATGCTATTTCTGGGTACCACTGTCATAAAAGATTTACTTTGTTTTATTTCTGATTTCCCAAGGGTATCCCAAAGTCCATTCTTCAAGAAAAACATGGGCTTGAATGGCTCTTAAACTGCTGAAATGCTGGTACACACATATCTATATTTGTTTGCAATTTTTATGCATGTGCAGTATGCATTTACTTTTCTACTTTTACTTTTCCCCCAAACCCTTGCCCCTTTCCCACTTTCTCTCCCTTTCCCCGAGACCGTTTCCCCTTTTATCTCACCCCGTATTCCTTTGTTGCTTTTGTGTGCGTCTGAATGGCTACACAAATACAAAACGTCTGCACATTGTATCTTGTTTAGTATGAAACATAAATGCATTTGTGTAATTACACAACATACATAACTGTATCTAGCGAGCCTTGTTTTAGGTTGTCTGCTGGCCTGGGTGGGAGCGGGAGAAGACTCTGAGGGAAGGGAAGCCGGCGAGAGAGCGAGCGAGTTTGCTGGCTCTTCACTAATTGAAGTAAATGTGCCAAAGTTATTCGCAATGGGAGTGTTCTTTGGCTAATGATTGTTAATGGATTCATTAGGAATCTCTCTATTTTTTTCTTCAGCTAACTGGGCTGATTTAAAATTAAAGAGATTTAGGGAAAATTGTCTTCATGAAAGCAAACATTTTCCAAGAAAAATGTCATGGAATATTTTATTAAAACTAAAATGCTTTCATCTGAACTTAAAGGACTTTTGGTAGATTTATTTATTATATAGGTTTTTGTTTGTGAAATGTGAGTAGGAAAACCAAGGTAACAAGTGCTTTTCTCTCGTTTCTAGGTAATTAAATTACTTTGTTTTTTATTGTTAAATCAAGATGCATTTTTAAGATATTATACCTTAAACAAAATAAGCCAGCAGATAGGAGAGAAGTTTCTCTGATTAAATTAATTTCCAAATACAATACCCTTTTTTAAGCTATAAATCGTTTTTAAATATTAAAGATTTTTTTAAAGGTTCAGTGATTTCCCTCTTTTTGTAACATTATAGCTCTCAGATCTTTTAAATTTCCACAGCACACTCATTAAAGTTAATCGAAAGCTTCAGGCTGCCACGCTCACTCCGTTTGGCTCATAATAACCCAATCAACTCGGTAACAACTAATTGCAACAATTGCTCTCGTAATCGAATAGTTAATTATGCCCAGCATGCAACAGGGCGAGTCAAGCTCTGCGGTCTCCGCTCTCATTTAGTTTTCATTACGAATTTTGGCGTGGCACGTGATGGGCATAGATAAATGAAGACAAATAACTCTTTCGCTCACATCCAAGCCCAAGCCCGGGCCAGGCTGACCTAACCGAAACCCCTCGATTTGTATGCACAGTCTGACCACAGAGAGTGTAATACAATGGAAAAATTACTTGCTTACCTCTGGATCCTGCTGCCTGCTCCCTATTTAATTAAGCACTTAATTATTTAATGCGCTGATTGTGCAATATTTCAAAGGACCCCACCCTGTACTTAGCTTTGCTTAGCTCAGCTTAGCCAGGGTCCTTTGAGAATGACCAGTAGAGTGGACCTCAGGACGCTGAAGTTTAGGTAATTAAACCTTTAAATATTTGTTTTAATATAAGGAAAAAATATTTAATTTTTTATTTAAAAATAAAAGCAATGTAAGCTTCACCATAAAAAAATGGAAAATAACAAAATACCACGAAAACTTTAGCCTAAAATACGCATACGCCCTGTTGGCCGGTTGAGTTGATCATAAAACCATTTTAATTTTGTATAAAGCTCTGATTTCATTAATTTGTATTCTATGGTCCACTCTAATAGGGAAGTGTGTGTGCATGTTTTTGGGGAATGAGACTGTGTTAAGGTGTCATAATTATCGCTTTGGGTAGCCGAAATTTAATCAGACCACCGCCACATACATAGGTCGAGTCAAGGTGTGGCTCAGTGTTTCCATTTGATTGCCTTTCTCTAGACAGAAATTAAATGAAGCGAGTTACACTATTACACTTGAAACAAAAGTAATACTTTTTAGTAATTAAATGAGAATAAAAATATAATAAACTCTGATTTAAGTAGACCTGAAACAGAATTAAACAACTTATAAACCAAAGAGCAGAGAAATCTATATGAACAGTCAGACTTTATTATTATTTTAAATTAATTTTGTATTTCTCTGTTGCCAGGAGCTCCTTTTCATGCAAACCTTTCATTACATTTGAAAATGACTCCTTCACAAGTGCCAAAAATATGTCTTTGACAACATATGGAATTCACTGGCATTGTAAAAGTTTTAATAAAGTCTAGCATTATTTCAATGGCGGCACTTGCATTTCATTTCCATATGTTGGCCCTGGCAACCGCTTGTCTTTCTAATTAAACTTTATGAGAACTCAGCACTTGGTACCGCCAAGCTATTCCATTATGCTTCTCTTGGCCTGGTCAGTTTTTAGTATGCTCATTTCCCATGGTCTTCAGCTGAGAATTAATGAAAACAGAATAGAACGAGGGCGATTTAATAACGAATTACCCAAACGCTTTTATATGCTGCGGATAAAGTAAATTAAAGGTATTTAGCTGTATTTATATAAACGAAACACGAAATCAATCGATACACAACTTGCAACCGATGTGTTTATTGTTTCTAGCGACATTGTTTATTTACATTAATCCGAGCCTGTCCATGCATTCATTATTCAATCAGCAGTTTTCAATTAATGGCTAAGACAACAAGACCCCGCCTGCCCCAATTCCAGTCCCAATTCCATTAAAACACGAATCAATTTAATAGAGTTCTCACTCTCTGCGTTCCCAAGAGATAAAACAAATATTGGTACTCTCGGCGTTGCATGTGTACAAAAAAAAAAAACAACAAATAAAAAAACAGCAAAATAGAGGGCAGAAAAAACCCAAAAGACCGAGAAACAAAATCAATTGAAAATGTTTGCTGCACTCAAATTAAAAACACAAACAGACCGACCGATGCCAGAGCTAGTGTGTAAGAGCGAATGTAAACAAAATGGCAAATAAATTTGATTTGTATGCAACAAACGAGAGCAAAAGCGAAATAAATACACTGAGAAGCGGAGAAATTTATGCGTTTCATGCATTTAAAATGGTAGAACAAGTGAAAGCTCCGTACACACACGCACACCCACCAAAGAGTCCCTCTTTTAGCCCTGGCACACATATTCTCAGCCTTGTTGTGCGGCAGAAAATTTGCGCTATTAATATTTGCATTCAACTGGCAACAGCCCAAGCAGCGCCAATCCCATCCCCATTCCCATTCCAATCCCCTGGTGCAACTCCTCCCTGTTTCCCCTTGCTCTGCACTCCTTGGAACTATCAACACATCTGCCAGCGGCATTGTCAGTTGACAATGGCCCTTTTGGGGCGGGGGAAAGGACACAGGGGAAGGACGACGCTTGGCAATGGTGCGTATTATGGCTGCAGTTATGGGAGTGTGTGTGTGTGTATCCTTATATATAGGGGGATTCTCTATATTTAAAAAGGCTCAAGCGGCACTTAACTTCTGCTCAAAGCACGTCCCAGCTACACAAAGTACTGTGGAAACTTTCTATAATAATTTCTACGAAAACGTGTAAATAAATTCATAATTTATAACTATTTTGAAACTTAAAAGTAACTAAATGTGGTCATAATTATTTACCACTTTTAAACTTTTATTCATTAATAGTTTATTTATTTATTGTGCTCTAGAGACAAAAGTTTGAAACCTAAGCTACAGAGCTGCTTTATAATATTTACATGTATGCAGTATCCTCTTTTTAAATAAAGTTGGAACACTGGCTTTAATAAGATTATAAT
>JAEIIF010056885.1:0-11129 GCA_018874455.1 Drosophila trapezifrons | reverse complement strand
CATCAAATATTTTATTGCATACTTTTAGACACCCTTTAAAGTGATTTCAAAACCCTAGTGTTTTATAGACCATCCCAGACCATATACAAATTCCCAACTCCCTTCGCCAGCAGCTCAAACTATGCATATTTCTTGAGTTCAAAGCTCATAAAATAATATAATATTTCGCCGGGAAAAAAAAGCTGAACAGACAACGCTGAAGGGGCTGTGAAGTAGGGCTCTCCGCCTGGGCTCTTTTATTGTTGTTATCGCATAAACTTAAATAGTTTTTGCCAGCCACTTTGCGGCTTTTAAGTTATTTTGCGTGCACCACTTGAGCGGAGCACTTTTATTCCTCCCTCGGTCCTTGCCTCGTGGGTCGTATTCTGTGTGGGTTCCGGGGCCAAGGACCTTCGGCGGGGCAGGGGAAAAATTACAGAGACAGAGACAGTTGAAACAGGCGAAACTCGAGGGGAGTGAGGGAGTCGGGGAGTTAGGGGCTTAGAGGCAGTGTTTGAATGTTTAACTGGCTCCGTTAATTAAATTGCCAGTCTCTACCCCCTGCCCGTGGATATTTTTCCACCTGTTTCCTCGGCCGCAAATTAAGTCAAAGTTTCCCATTCTTCCTGCTCCTGTCTCCTGTCTGCTGCATATAGTAATTTTGCAACCCAAGCCTTCTTTTGGGGGCTTCCCCTTTGGCGGTCGCGTGGCCGTGCAAAAAACCCTGCTAAATGGTTTGCCATTAATTTTTCGTGGCATGTCGGTTATTAACCTGCCTGGCACCGCTTTTCCTCTTTCCTTTTCCTCTATTTTGGCTTTCCCCCACGTTGCAGTCATATTTTTTGCAGCACGAAGGCGTGGAAGCCTCTGGTGGCGTGGCTGACACAGTTCGGGAATCAAAGCTGAAAATCACAACTGGTTCTGGGGGCTTGGCTCAAAATTAATTGAAAAATTACTAAGCCCAAGGCGGAAATTAAAGGGAGAACTTGTAGAGACTAGGAGGGTTCCAATAATATATGGGAAAATATTGTATATTAGTAAAAATTAAGATATAGCCAAGCTTATGGAAATATTTGTCCTTTTTTACCTAATTACCTAGTAATTTATTTGCCTTTAAATCTGTTTAATCTTTAGGATGACAGATTTTCTCTAACTAAACCACTAAACAATGTTTATCCAACAATTAAATGTCTTTATATAGTCCCTGAAATTATAACCAAAGCTAACTAAATATTTAAGCAGCATTAAAAGTGAAACTATGCCATTATCTTATTTATATAATAAAGTAATTTGTAAAATTAAGAATAATGGTCACTCTCGTAGGGAAAATTCATCTACTGCCCAAGTTAGGTTAGTAATTTGTTCCATTCAAGTTTATTGTCGTTGTTGGCTCAGGTCCTGGCCGGAGCCGGGAGTAGACGTGACTGCTCTGGAATTGGCTTAGCTTTTTGGGGAACTCAATTGAATTTCAGTCACATCTTGCCATTGTCGGACAATCGAAATGCATTTTGGCTTTCATAAATAAATAGGTTTGTTAAATTGTCCATGCTCCAGAGGCTTTACAAGGCCGAGGAGTTGGGTTGGGGTCGGCTTCCAGTCCGGTTCGGTGTGCACGACTGCTCTGGAGATCCTGTGCTGGTTTGTCACTGGATTTGAATACGCTTTCGATGCTCATCACGTCAGAAATTGCCTAAAGTCCAGAGGAGTTGGGGTCAGTCCCAAAGTCCCTAGTCCCGTCCTGGATCAAAGGCGAATTTAAGCAGCTTACCGCAAAATGGAAAGCGATTGAAATTTTTCATGAGTTGTCCCTCCTCCACGTCCTTGAAACTCTTTGCAAACAACAATTAGCCGCATATCCTGCAACAATTTGAAGGACAGTCGTAACTGCAAGTAATTGATTTTCGCCATCAGTTTGATTTCCAATTTTCAGCCATCACGCCCTATCTAAACTCAAGTTAAATGTGGCCAAAACCCCGGCAGCTGCAAACGTGGCGAAAAAATCTCTCAACTTTGATTGCAAATTTCTTTCTGCCTTTTCACCGAAACAATTTGCAGCTTCCCCGCGCCGCAAAATCCACAAAAACAGCTGGAGCTGTTTTCCCCCCTTTTGCATACGGACTTTTTTCTAATTTTCCGTTGCAGTTTTCACTCGTTTTCCCTTTTATATTTTTTTTGTCGGTATACTTTCTATTTTTTCTATGCATGTCGGGCATGGTTTGGCCGGGTTCAGGGAAGGACTTCAATGGATTTGGGGGATAGACTTTTCCAGATATTGAATTCTTTATTGAATTTGTACTTGAACTTTACTTATTAATTTAATTATTCATGGATTATTTCAGTGTTTAGTTTATTTATTGGACTTAGGATGATTGCTTTCTATAGGAAGTTTTATATATTTTTTGAAGAGTCTGATAGTGCTGAGAAAGTGATAACTTTCTTCTCCTAGACTTTTGATTTTTCTCTTGCATCTGGGAAACAATATTCTCCACCTTCTAATCCGAGTCCGGCCCTGATTCATTTGGTATTCCTCTGGATTTTCTTATTTTCTTGATTTAGTGGGTGCCTTGTTTTTTCTTGCTTTTTTCGTTTTTATTTTTCGGAGCCGGAAAACTGGCAAAAGTGTTGCTTGCAAATGTTTACAGTTTAGTTGTGCGGATGTGATAAAAACAATTTGATTGCAAAATAAACTGCACACAGCATCGAACTTGCCGAGAGAGAGAGTGAAAAAAAATAAGAGGGAAAATTGTGATTGGGCGAATGGAAAATGGGAAAATGGCATCGGAATTTTCGGGGCAGCATCCCAGAAAGCAATGCTTGAGGAGCAGGACCAAGCACTGAACCGGAATGCGGATGGGAAATGTTTGATTGAGTCCCTGTTTGAATTTGATTTGATTTCGGACATCGGCAGCCGGCCGTCCGTGAAAGGAAATTCTCTCCGAGGCTCCGAGAAAACTGAATTTGAGCTCTTACGCCAGGATTATTTCACTTTTCAAAGCTCTGCTCTCTCTATCCTTAATTCGGGTTTTGAGCATTTTATGGCTGCACATTCCACGGATGAGTGATGCCTGATTGCACTTGGATTCGTTTGCGAATGGATTGGAAATTGGTTAATTGGCTTGTGCATAGTTGGCACTTTATTTAATGGTATTTACGGCATTCAAGGTAAGTTGGGGAATTTACAAGAAAATATTAAATTGTTTAATTGCTCATCTCATGTTGCTGAAGTGGCAGAAGACCTAAATTAGGCATTTATATTATCATTCTCTGAAGTTATACATCTATTGCTTCACCTTGGCTTCCTCCTTACTTTACTTAAACAAAAACCTTAAGTTTATAGTAATTTCCTGATTATGCCATATATTTACTTTAAGCTAAAAACCTACAATATATTCTTGGCTTTGCATTTTCATTGCTTTAAAGTGCCAACCAAATCGTTTTGTATATTTGTATATAATTTCCAACTGCCTATAAATCCTATTAAAAGCCCTTTAAATTCAATTGAAATCTACTCAAGAAAGTCCTTTCGAATTGCTCTTTTATCTTGAACATTAAATCTGGCTTTCTCGCCCTTAATTGTTCCTAAATTCATTCATAGAAATAATGGCGCTCGTGTTAATCCTTTCCAAGTTAATCTGCGTCAAGCCAAAACGTGGCCATTTTCCCTGCCTGTTTTTCTGTCCTTCTGTCCCTCTGTCCCTCTGTCACTCCTTCCAACTGACCGCCTGTCTGTCCGTGGCAAGTTATGTGATTAATGGCAACAAACTGGTGGGGGCGGGGCCGGGGGCAGCGTCCTTCTATGAACGACTAATTACATAGCGCCGGCCCCCGACAACAAAAAGGGAACAAAAAACTCATTAACGCACTTGCAACATGTCCTAAATATGTAATATTCATAATATAGTTTCTCCGTTTTCCCGTTTTCTCTTTGGCAAAAAGCGTATGCCCCAAAAGCTGTAAAAATATATAAGTCGGAGTGCTAGAAAGATAGGAGTCTGACTAATTGGATACCTCTTATGAAGGTGTGACATTTTAATTATAAGAATATATTTAGTATAAATAAATGTATACAAGTTTATAGACTATACCTTAAAGAAGATATATTTATATATTTTAAAAACCTTTTGAGAGTTTTTCAAAAGCAAAAAACCCCTATCGCAGAAGTACAAAAACCAAACCTACACATCGTCAAACACATGCTCCGCTTGATAACAACAAATATTACACAGCTTTCGCTTATGGTGTTATGATACTGTATTCAAAACTTCATTAATAAGAGTTTTCATTAGAGGCTTGACATAGGATCTTACGTAAGTGCGAGCAAGACGACGATACGCACTTTCAATTAATGTACATTAATGAGTTAATCTCTCATTGAAAGTTCGTTTAGTTGTCTTGCTCGCACTTACGTAAAATCCTATGGTTGCTACCAAACTCTAATTAAGTTTTAAATACAGTATCATAACACCATTAGCTCTACTCTCATTTCCCAACTGGATCATACTTTTCAAATGACTTTTTATGGTTGGGTTTTCTTATCGGGCTCCCAGTTTCACCTTCGGCGCCCAACCCTGCTTTAAATATTTGCCCTTAATAGCTTAAATATTTATATGCAAATACATTTACAGATAATAGTGCATACACCCATCTTCTCAACTAATTCCAGGGCATCAAAACTGAAACACAAGTGGAAATAAAAACCCAGTGTGTATGTCCCTTATAAGCGTTAACTTTTCTGCAAGTGTGTGGCCTTTTTTTGCAAGTTGCGAATAGGGGGTGATCCGAGGGGAAATCCCCGTGACTCCACATATTCGCATTACACATGAGCGAGTGTATTTGCGAGTGTGGCACACATGTTTTACATGAATCACAGTTAGTACAGGATGCTGGCGAGCTGGAGCTGGAAATGTATGTGTCTGTTTTGTAAGCCACAAACGTGACAACAAAAATGCGGGCGCCCTTAGAAACAGAGTGTGTGTGTGGGTGTGTGTGGTGTGTGCGTGTGTGGTGGGTGTCCTGTGAAAAGTGACAAAAGCATTGACAGGAAACAAAAACTGTCCGCGCGGCCAAACACAAATAATGCCAAAAATAAAAATAAAAAAAAAGAAACAGAAACAGATGCAAAGCTTTGCCAAAGAAAACTTTTTTTGCGGCCAAGGATCATGGTCACGGTCGCCCGAGCAGATAAGATAGGGCCTGTGAAGGGCTCAGCGAAAGGACCCCTCGATACGGACTTGGTCTCGGACGGAGCTTGAACCGAGGATGTGGCTGCCAACTTTTATTGATGGCCAACCGCAAACTTTAGGGGTCACTTCTCTGGCTCGACTTTTGACCTTTCTAGTGCTGCCAGTTTTTGGCGAACTAGTTGGACAAGTTAATTGTGAACTGAAAAGGCCAGAAATGTTACTAATTTTCAAGATAAAAAATAGAGACCAATTGTTTTTTAATTATATCAGGTAAGAAAGAGCTTTAAATATTTATATTTAAATTTATTTACGTAGTTATAAGTCTGTTATAAATAATTTTGTAACATAAAAGACCCAAGTCGAGTATGCGTATTAAATAATATAAAACTGAACACCAAAGTTGACAAAAGAACTCTAACAATAGAATATATTTTCATTTATTGGCTTCCTCCAAAGCCAGTTAATTTATTTCCCATCCAACTGAGTTCATCTTGAACAGAGTTTATATTTATTTCATTGACCACTTGACACCACAGTTCAAATGAATCAGCTTAAGGACAGCACTATCCTTATCGGTTCCAGCATCTGTATGTGGGATTTCTGGGTGAGTTGGAGGTACGAGAGGAAAGGTGTCTCTGTTTCTACAACTGTTTCTGCCGGTTTTTGTGTGCTTAGCCAACTGTCAAGCGACTGTCAATTGTTAATTAAATGTATACCCAAGGCAGCTGCTGCCACCGAGTTCACTTGATTTGTTTCGGGCCAAGTATAGTTACACCAAGAAAAATAAAATCACTAATAAATTAATAAAGTTTTGGTTAATGTAAAGAAACAGTATTTCATTTAACAAATAATTTGTATATTTAATCAGACTCCACTAACAGCATCCGAAACTATATTTATTGCTACAGAATGGACTTGTCCTTAGTCAAAGGTCTCTATGTGAATAATAAGCTGAAAAACCTTCCTTGTGTTATATATAAAATATAATATAATTATTATATAATAGCTAAATATTTAAATATATAAATGTGGGAACTGAAAAGAAGACTAGAAGAGACTAGTATTTTAAGTATTTTTAAGTTAGGATGACATTCAAATTCAATTTAATCGATTGACATTCTTTATCGTTTGTGAATAGCTATCGATGGCACCCATCGATAGAAACTTTTAGTTCAATACTCGTTTTTTTTCGCTGAACAAAATAAGTATTACAAAGAGAAGTGTTAATGTTTAGTTTTACTCTCAAAAAATGTCATTAAATATTATTATTGTTGAGTCGGGTTACTAAACTCCATCGGCGATCCTACATAATTATATATAATAAAAAACTTTCTATAAGCCTCTCAAGTTCGAATTTCGTTCACTGTGCCTGCGAGTGACTTTAGGGACCGGACTTCGGAGGCTGTCACACTCCCATTTCCGATTTCCCACTACGCATTTCCCATTTCCCACATCGAGACTCTCACGGACATTTGCAGATACATTTATTGCGAAAGTTTGCCAGGCACCAGCAGCAGCATCTAATTTGTGTAAGCTTTATGTTAATATTGTTACGGCCCTGACAGTTTTATTGCCCCGAACTAATAACTTAATTGACAATTTGAGTTTGCGGGGCTCGGGGCTCGCACCTGTTGTGCTTAATGTTCGTAATTTATGAACTGAAACATTAATAATCGGCTCAATTGATGCTGCACAATTTGATTTATGAATTTTCGACATTAAGTCAGTGGAGGGAATAATCGAATAACAAATGAGTAGAGGCAGAAATGCCCTTCTAGCCGTCGGAGCCCCCGATCATCTGGAGGACGTCCAGGAATATGTGGACCACATCCATGTACAGATTGAGGGCGGCAAAGATGTACTCCTCGGGACTAATGGAGCAGTGATGCTTGCCTCCCATCATCATCTGAGTGTCGTAGACCAAATAGACGGAGAAGAGCAGGGCGCCCAGGCAGGCGTACCCCTTGGTGAGCACGGGGCCACCCACGAACACTGTCACGAACCCGAAGAGCATCAGGACCAGCAGGCAGGACACCAGCATCCCTCCCATCATGGTGAAGTCATAGCGCGTCTGCAGGGCAAAGACGGTGAGTCCCAGGCACACCACCGCCGTGATCACCACGGCCATGAAGACTTCCCTGGGGGCATAGCGACAGGCCGCCACGCTGACCAGGAAGGACTGGGCCAGGGTGAACGCAACGAGGAAGACGAAGTTCGTGGGCGTCCGGCGACGCGCCCCCTCGTTGCAGGCCATGATCGTCAGGGTGAGCAGCATCACCAGCATGGCCACCACAAGCAGCCACGTAGTACTCGCCACGTAGTACTTGAGATCGCTGTCGCAGGTCAGCAGCGCGATAATGGCCAGCGTGCCCATCAGCTGGGTCAGCAGGATCAGGTACACCTTCCTCACGAATCCGCGGCGGATGCTGTTGTTGCTAAAGCCAAGCCCCTTCGATCCTTGCTCCTCCTCGATGTCCGAGTCATAGGAAGCGTAGTGCCCCAGGGGGATGCAGTCCCCGTGGCTACGGCTGCCACACTGCATAGGATCTCCGCCGACTGCCTGCATGGTGATCTTGGAATGCAAGAATAGCTCGGATGTCTTATTAGTAAGTCTTGGCTAGGGCTTACTCGTTTCGAACGGGGATAAAAATGAGGAACTGAAACTGGAACTGGTAGTTGGAAATTGACAGAAAAGTCATCGATATCTTTGGAGAGAAAATGCATTAATTGCTCATTAATCGACTAACCCGATAGGGGTGAGTTCGATAGAAAATACCGTCGGTAATGCGTTTAAAAGTATATTTCTTTCTTATTAGACAAAACGTTCTCACAAAAGTTTTAGAAGCCAATTGGTGTTAAAAGTTCAACTTATGGTTCTTGGACTCGTATGGATTCATATAAATTCGTTCCCTTGCACACTTTCTATTTAAACCTCTGTCATTTCCCCGGTAAAAGCAGATTTCGACATTTTTCCTTCTTTTGTTTACCTTTTACGTCAGTGTGGCCGTAGTCACATTACGAAAAAAATCCGAACCAAAACACAGATATAGTTGTCTCTTTCAATGTTCTAATGAAGCCTCTAATTAATGAAACCTTGTGTCCTGTGTCATAAGGCCATTAATGGAGTTCTTAATGCAGTGTCATAGCCTAAATATTATCTTAAAACTCTCAAGGTATTTCTTTAGCACTTCTTTGTAACTACAGTGTTTCTCTTCAGGATTAAGCCAATCCCTATTGGTTTCCCTTTGTATTCTTTTCCATTTCCGCTTTAAACCATTTCCCTAAGCCACTTCCTTAGCCAGATGGGTCAACAGTTTATGGCTTGATCTTGCCTCGAGTGGATTAGGAGGCAGCAACTACAACTACAACAACAGGTGGTGCTGGAGCACCGCAACCATAATTCAGGGGATTCCCATTCCCTCGCTTTTTCTCTCTCGCTTCGCTTCTGCGCGCTGAACGAATTCAGCAAAAGCTGAGAGCTTTCCGTGGATTTTTGCTCGGTTGGCTGACAGCGTAGCGCCGCGTTCAGTACTTTCGGCTCCTTTGTGGCTGGAGTGGCCGAAAAAAGAAATATATAAAGTCGGTGAGGAGTGCACTTGGCATTTTCTGATTGCCTGGCCACGCCAATTCGACGTAGTTTCCTCTGACGTTCCTTTTTTTTCATTGCGGAAAACATAAAAAGCCTTTTATACGGCAAGCTGCGGTGAATATTTAAGGGGCCCGAAATTAGGCAAATGCTCGGAACAAATTAACTTGACATAGGCATAAGTTTCGGAGCGTACACCGGCTCATACCTGGCCGGAATCGGGGACACTTTTGTGGCGCACATCAATCAAAATGCCATTTAGACCCGTGTGTTGTCCTCCAGGCCAGGATTAGAACCTCTGCCTTTGGCACGACACGTGTTGCGTTTTAAAGTTAAGCACACATCCTCTGTGCTCCTCCCCTTACCGCCTCTTAAAGCCCCCAAGCTTTTGTCGAACAACTATCAACAAGTTTGCTTTTTTGTCTCGACGTTATTTGTATTTTTTTCGAGGCAACTTAAGCCCTAAGCTGGAGTGCGTCACGTGTCGCCAGTTGCCAGTTACCAGTTTTGGCCCCGAAAACGAGGAGGACTCCTCCTGGCTAATGAAAACAACCTCTCATCCTTGGTAAAAATCAAAAGAGAGCAGAATGGGGCAGAACAAAAGGCGGTTGGTAGCCACTTTTCAAGACTGGGCGTGGCTGGCCCTGCCATCTATCAACACTTTTGAAACTTTAAATGAGTTTTCCAGCGACATCAACTTTGCCTGGTCTGGCCCCCGAAAAACCACACCGAAAAAAACCAACAAAAGGAAACTAGGATAAAGTCACTGCTGTGATGAAACAATGTAGCCACAATTGTGCTGCCTCAACATTTTTAAGTGGTTTAAATACTCTTTAAGACAAGCTAAAAAGTAGGCAATAATTTACGGAAACTTAATTTCTATGAAGACATTAATTAATTACATTTCTATAATTATTAATAACTTAAAAATAAAGGAACTAATAGAAGGATTTCCAAAACTAAAAGATCATGTGCATTAAATTATGAGGTTATGACACTATTGCTTTCATTAGTTTATGTTATTGCTCTCAAAATATTGAGACAGACTAAATAATAAATATATCTTTAAAATAAATATAAAAATTTCTATAAACAATTGTATTCGTTATTTTAAATATATAAGAAATAAAGGTAACATTTTAATCAAATTAAAAAAAAAAAGTGGGACCGTGTTTTCATTACCAAAAAATGTCAAGCAAACAACATTTAAAGTTGTCAATAAAATCTTTAATGAATTGAAGCAACCGCGTAGTGTCATAACACCATTATGGTTAAATCCGATTTAATTAGGTATTTCTCAGTGTGAACTTTGTCGAAGCGCAAAATCGATGACAAAAGACCTAGAGAGACGACCAAAAAAAGATGGTCAAAAGTACTCGTACTCCAGAATGGCCGAAAGAAATGGACCACGAGCCAGTGATTCTGGCTTAACAAACGCTAAACAAGCCGTGAACAACAACCAACCGAGGACCACGAAAAAGCGGTGACTGGCAACAAAATATTAAGCTATATATAGCAGAGTATTTACTTCCTTTTTTGGGTGCGAGAACCATTGCAGTTTAATCTATGCAAATCCGGCAAGAAATCTCATTTTGCGGATTTAAAGTTGATAAAAATGTGCTGCAGCCGGCACCGAGCTCCGTTTTGATGGCGAAAAAACAGGACAAGAACAGGACTCGCACTCGCTTTTGCCAGAAAAACCCACTCGACGCTTCGTGTGAATTTTGTGTGCGCTGAGAGGACTCAATTCTTTTCGACACAGCCCCCGCATTTCCTTTATTTTATGCATTATTTTACGGAATATTTTATTTTTATACCCCTTTTTATTTTCGCCTTGTTTGTCATTGTTGAATTTTTATCCACGACGCTCTTTGGGGGTCCCAGAGCACTCCTCAACCCTTCGGCGGGTCATTAAAATTTACAATTCGCCAAGGGCAAGAAACTTCAGTGCAGGAGCAGCTCGAGCAGGACTCGTCTTCGTTCGCCTTACTTATTCCAGTGATGCAGTCCGTCTTTTCCTCTGTATCTGGGCCACAATTAAATTTAATTTACGAAAAATACATGCGCGGTTTTGGCTCGGAGTCAGGGTCTCATTAATTAAAGAAATTCTCCCCAAAAAGTTGTAGTGCTTAAACTTTAAAGACTTGCGGGCTGGATAGATGGAAACTCCATTAAAAGTTACGTTGTATTTTTGTAGATTTAAAGAAATTCCCAAGCATTTTGAATTTGGATAATGAATTGCTTTTAACAGGCTTTAATAATTCTTTTAACTATTAACTGCAAAGATAATTGATGAAAATATGTTGCATTTTACACCATAAGCTTTGGTCAAACTGATTAATCGATCTTAAAACTATCGAACTTAGCGAAAAGTGTGGCCA